>CM040910.1:51957705-51982705 GCA_023029165.1 Gobiocypris rarus
CCTACACTGCCTAAACCTACCCATCACAGGAGACATGCTGCATTTTTACTTCATCAAAAACATCACTTAGTGTGATTTATAAGATGTTTTCCTCATGGGGACCAAAAATGTCCCCACAAGGACAAAAATTTGGATATTGCCATCTTTGTGGGGACATTTTGTCCCCATACCGTAGGGATTACCAGTCCACACACACACACACACACACACACACTACCCATCACAGGAGACTGCTCAGTTTACGTTCTGTGATAAAAACCTCATCCTGTGTGATTTATAAGCATTTTGAAAAGTGAGGACATGGGGAACGCCTCATATTTCACCCTCTCCTGTAATACCTGTGTCATACCCATGTCATTATACACATTTGAGTCCTGATATTTCACAAAAACATGCCCACACACACACTGACACTGACACACACACTGACACACACACACACACACACACACTGACACACACACACACACACACACACACACACACACACACACAGGTTTTCTGCTGTTCTTCAGAGATTCAACAGGTGGTGGCATTGCCAGGAAACTGCCTATAAGGATATCGGTAACTGATGATCGGTCCTCTGGTCATAAAGAGTAAATGCCTGGTGTCAAAACATGTTGAGATCACAATTACAATCTTCTTAAATATCGACGATAAATGAATTACACATCTAACGAGTGTCACCCAAAACAGTGTCCAATGAGAATCAACACAGAAGCAAACAATCACACACAACTGCTTATGATTATGATTATGATGGAGATTATGATTATGATGGAGATTATGATTATGATGGAGATTATGATGGAGTTCTTGGGCTTTATATGCCTGAGCCTTTGCTAAGCAGGCAGTCGTCTCATGTTCATAAGCGCTCGTCATTATTCGCTCATAATGATAATTCTCACAGACAGAAGTGATACCATAGCATATGCCTCGGATTCAGTGTCCGATGAAAACTTGATAACGATCTCTTTTAATTCTCCAGCGCGTCGCAGTGAATATCCTGCCCATCCCGGCCGCTCATCCTCTGGCGGGGTTTACACGACCCATTAGCGTTACATTAAAGGGTTACTTACTCTAAAACTGCCCGGGGAGCCAGGCTTGTTGGGTGGCAGATAGATTAAAGTTTACACTGAAAGGAGAGATTGAATTGAGAGTAATCAATAGCATAATGGGGCGCTTGCCTGCGCTCAAATGAAATTACCATATTTTTAATCTTAATTTTCCACTCTGTTTATCTGACAGTGTGGATGTGCAATCCAAGGAGATAATGAGAGAGTGGGATATTGACACGCCGCCTCTCCAGAGTGTTGTTTCAGTGATTAAATGCTGTGATCTGTGATTACTTTGTGTCGGGTGTCAGGGCGAGCGGCCAGGGGCTCGGGGAGCGGCGCGTCGAGCAGACGCCCGCGGCAGATGCGGCGACGCGCACAGGACTGACACTCCGCACAATGGGGAATACTGAAGCAATCTACATCCCAGTCAGCCTGTGTCCCGCCTCTCCGCTTCCGCGCAGATAAGAAAGAGCAACAAAAAAGTTTGCACAATGAGCATTATCATCCGGGCACTTTCCCTTCTCCACGGCGCTCACATTAGCGGCGCTCGGACGCTTATCTCGCCGCGGCCAACAGCAATGCTGATGCACCAGCACCAGAAAGAGAAGTTGAGCAGGGAAATATAAAAATACACAATTTGCGACAGTCAGCACAATGAATAAACATTCCCGAGAGGTCGCCTGCATGTTAAGAGACGCCGGAGAGAGCTTCTGCTCGTGTTAATCAAGCGTAATGTGCGCGATAAACTCACATTTGTTTTGTTGCTCACAATGAGCAGGATTTGAAATGCAATCATACACAGCCGCTGTGGATTCACTCTGTGTGTGTGTGTGTGTGTGTGTGTGTGTGTGTGTCTGTGTGTGTGTGTGTGTGAGGAACCTGACAATTACTTTTCAGCCGTTTTTTGTGTATTAACTTCCGTCAAATAAATCGCTTGATGGTGCAAATTTTGCTGGAGAAGTATAGATGTTTTGTCCCTCTGACAGCAGTCGTGTGAGCAAATCCCGTGGGATTGACTGACGCCTGGCACTTTCCCTCATCCATAAAATGAGAGGTAACAGCGTATCTGACTTCTCCTCGAGCCTTTTTCAGGCCCATTCTCCAAACCATTTGTCACATCACATAAATAGCAGGAGTTAAAGGCTGTTTCCCACTCCCAGCACAGTCTGCCAGTTCCTCTCCCAGCTCATCATCTCCTGGAGTCCACAAACACACGGGACTCAGGACAGCACTACAGTTGGGAATCACATTTACATCCGAGAAGTATTTGAATCACCAAATGTGAATATCACTTATGTCATTAAAACATTAATGTAAACAGCGATGGGTAGGTTTAGGGGTGTGTGTGTGTGTGTGTGTGTGTGTGTGTGTCTGTCTGTGTCTGTGTCTGTGTCTGTGTGTGTGTGTGTGTGTGTGTGTGTGTGTGTGTGTGTGTGTGTGTGTGTGTGTGTGTCTGTCTGTCTCTGTGTGTGTGTGTGTGTGTGTGTGTGTGTGTGTGTGTGTGTGTGTGTGTGTCTGTGTGTGTGTGTGTGTGTGTATGTCTGTCTCTGTGTGTGTGTGTGTGTGTGTGTGTGTGTGTGTGTGTGTGTGTGTGTGTCTGTCTGTGTGTGTGTGTGTGTGTGTGTGTGTGTGTGTGTGTGTGTGTGTGTGTGTGTGTGTGTGTGTGTGTGTGTGTGTGTGTGTGTGTGTGTGTGTGTGTGTGTGTGTGTGTGTGTGTGTGTGTGTGTGTGTGTGTGTGTGTGTGTGTGTGTGTGTGTGTGTGTGTGTGTGTGTGTGTGTGTGTGTGTGTGTGTGTGTGTGTGTGTGTGTGTGTGTGTGTCTGTCTCTGTGTGTGTGTGTGTGTGTGTGTGTGTCTGTCTCTGTGTGTGTGTGTGTGTCTAGGGCTGTTATCATGTTTCATGTTCAGTCATTTGTTTAGGACTTTCTTGAGAATTGTGAGAAATGCATTTGGGGTTTTAATGTAAAATTTAGATGATGCTTTTCTCTGAATTGTGACTTTAATAAAAATGTAAAAGGTAAATGCACATTATAACCCACAATTGTGTTTAAATCTAATCTGCAGTGCTGAAGGTGTGGATATAAACTGAAAGTGAAGTAAACTCCCTCAAGCCTGAATGCTCATGGGTTTCTCTTTCACAGCTCAGGAGACTCAGCAAAGCTTCTCATAAACGTCATTAGAAGAGAAAGAATAATACATCTAAAGACACACTGCCGAAAAACAGGTTAAGACGGCCATACATCAGATGATCCTCCACACACCACAGCTCAGATCAATAATGATGGTTGATGCATGAATTCAGAATATCTTCATGAACATGATCTTAATATCCTGATGATTTCTGGCATAAATGGATCATGGTGACCCGATGTATGGTTGGCTATTGCCAGATGAGCACCCGTGAGACGCAGGACTGCTGTTGGGCTCCGGGGGCTCAGATTGCGTAACTTCTCCTTCGGTGGTTTGTGAGTTTGAGTTTTGTCTCTGTTAGTCTGTAATCTTTGATCCTGTGCGCCGAAACGCGTGGGCAAAATGAAACATTACTCTTTCAGCTCGTTTATTCCGACCCCTTGACGTCGCAAGTGTTGCTGGTATTGTCCAAAAATGCTTTTACTCATAATTGATTGAAGTGCTTAAAAAAAAAATGAAGTACATAATTAAATAAATAAATGAAACCATTTTAAACATAAATAAATAACACTACCAGTCTAAAATTATTTTCTGTGGTTTTCAACATTATGCCACGAATACTGGATATTCAAGAAAATAATGACCAACAAGAAAGAAATGATCTTGATCAGCATGAAAGTGTTTGGCACGCTTCTGAGGCATCATTAGTATGCGCAGAGTTCGGCACGCGGGCGATAACGGATGCTCCGGCAGAAGAGCCAGAGCGGCAAGCCCCGGCCAAACCTCCCGTTCTGAGCGGCTGGACATAAGCTTCAGGCAAATAGGAAACTGGTGGCATGTTCTCAGTCTAAATCCTCGGCATGCTCCGTCACCTTTGCCTAAATGGCCTTTGATTCTCTGGCCGTGAGAGCAAAGCTCCAAATGAAAGGATGGGACAATGGGGCGAGGCTTAACTCATCAGTAAATAAGGTCCCCTGTTCTTCAGCAGAGGTGAAGGCCGCTCGTCAGCGCTGGAGTCACCGCATTGTCTGCGCCCGCCGAGAGCCCGCTCGTTACGCCCGTCTGAATCTCATCGCAGACTTTGCTCAAAAGCAGAGAAAAGTCAAATTGCCAGAGTCTCTCTGCTCCACCAGATTTACTTCAAAGTTCCCCCTTCGGCCGCAGTCTGAGCACGTGCGGGAGCTCAATCGGACACACCTCACCTTATTCTGAGACGCGAGCTGTTTCCTGCGATTCTGCCAGACGTCTGAGTTTTCAAATGAGAAGGAGCGGTGGGCCAAACTGTGAAACAGTTATCACTGTGTTTATGATTATGATAATTGCGTCCAGAATGAGGTGGATAGTAGGGGCTTGTTTGGGCCTTTTCCCTGCGGGTTTGGGTCTGTGTGACTTTCTCATCATTTCTCCTAACGCAGGGACCCACGGGGGTGGCAGGCCCACAATGCGGCCGTTGTATGGTTCCTGTCAGCGGGCTCAAGTAAGGCTTCCTGTTCATTAGGCATCTTTTCACCTCTCCACAATGAGCCGACTCAGCTGCAATGCCGCTGACGCCCAGCCCTCAATGCCTCGTCAAAGCCTCTAAATGCTGTTTATGCACGCCATTGTTGTTCTTTGTGTGGCCGCTCTTAATGCGCAGCGATTCGTCTGCTGTTGTGGCACCGCGCTACATTATCCCAGCCTGTGTGGCTTCAGATTCAGACCGCTGGCTTTTCAACACAAAGTGCACAAAGCTACAGAAATGGACCTGTCCGCTGTAAATCAAGCGCTTGCCTTTATGATGCAACATAATTAAAACACCATGAAATCAAACTTTGGCTTTTGTGGCCTTTAACGCCTGTAGTTTTGAGTTCCTCTGTGCTGGTGTACTCTAAAATACAGACTGTAATTAAATAATAAAATGTCATTAATTAAATGAGCAATATCAGACGAGTAGCTGTGCGATATGGCTGTAGATGTGATTCGCTGATGGTAATCGCTGATATACAGTCATACCGCACGCTACGAGTGTGTTTATCCAACAGTCCAACGGCACTAGAGTAAATAAATCAGACACAACAACGGAATCTCTGCTGTGCAGAACTACATCCCTCCGCCACAGATTCACGGATCTCAAGTCGAGCTCAAGCCTCGCATAGCGGATTCACGGATCTCAAGTCAAGCTCAAGCCTCCGTCAGTTCACGGATCTCAAGTCGAGCTCAAGCCTCCGCAACGGATTCACGGATCTCAAGTCAAGCTCAAGCCTCCGTCACGGATTCACGGATCTCAAGTCGAGCTCAAGCCTCCATAGCGGATTCAAGGATCTCAAGTTGAGCTCAAGCCTCCGTCCGATTCACGGATCTCAAGTCGAGCTCAAGCCTCCAGGATTCATGGATCTCAAGTCAAGCTCAAGCCTCCGTCACGGATTCACGGATCTCAAGTCGAGCTCAAGCCTCCGCCACGGATTCACGGATCTCAAGTCGAGCTCAAGCCTCCGTCACGGATTCACGGATCTCAAGTCGAGCTCAAACCTCCGCCACGGATTCACGGATTCACGGATCTCAAGTCGAGCTCAAGCCTCCACGGATTTACGGATCTCAAGTCAAGCTCAAGCCTCCGCCACGGATTCACGGATCTCAAGTCGAGCTCAAGCCTCCGCCACAGATTCACGGATCTCAAGTCGAGCTCAAGCCTCCGTCGGATTCACGGATCTCAAGTCGAGCTCAAGCCTCCGCCACGGATTCACGGATCTCAAGTCGAGCTCAATCCTCCGCCACGGATTCACGGATCTCAAATCGAGCTCAAACCTCCGCCACGGATTCACGGATCTCAAGTCAAGCTCAAGCCTCCGCCACGGATTCACGGATCTCAAGTCGAGCTCAAGCCTCCGTCACGGATTCACGGATTCACGGATCTCAAGTCAAGCCTCCGCCACGGATTCACGGATCTCAAGTCAAGCTCAAGCCTCCGCCACGGATTCACGGATCTCAAGTCGAGCTCAAGCCTCCGCCACGGATTCACGGATCTCAAGTCGAGCTCAAGCCTCTGTCACGGATTCACGGATCTCAAGTCGAACTCAAGCCTCCGTCACGGATTCACGGATCTCAAGTCGAGCTCAAGCCTCCGTCGCACGGATTCACGGATCTCAAGTCGAGCTCAAGCCTCCGTCACGGATTCACGGATCTCAAGTCGAGCTCAAGCCTCCGCCACGGATTCAGAAACATCGCTTTAGAGCGAGAAACACTGAGTGTGAGGATTATTGTGTTATGAGTAGAGTATTATGAGAGAGATCGACTAAGCGAGTGTATCTGTCTGATATAGCATTCATTCTTCAGCTCCATGTCCATATGATATCCATTAAAACATCCGTTGGAATGTCCGCTAGGGAAAGCGATATCTTTTAAAAGATTGACAGCGCTGACACAACTTCCCTGTTTACAACAGTCACTCATAAAGACAGTGTTTGCCTCCATCTAGTGGTGTAATAATGAAACTGAACTCGACTATTGCCATCACAAACGGACCCGTTCTCAAAAGCAAACACGGCATATTATTTATATAACGTAATATTTCTTGAACAGTAAAATTTCAATTAACAACAATAGCAATAGCGAAACTCTGGAGCGGTTCCAGTGCTGATACTGGGGAATATGACATGGCTCTCAGCCAATCAGATTCCAGAACCAGAAAGAACTGCTGTATAAAATAAAAGAATAAATTAATTACAAATATAATGCAGGATACACAATTCTGACCAATCAAACGCTCTCTAGAATAAGGACACATCACCTTGAGGCCAACTTCACCAGCGCTGTACTCACAGAAAGCTCTAACCCTTCCCAGATCTCACTGGTGTTAGCATGTTCTGTCACTCTGACATCGAGGAGGATTGAGTTTAAATCTCTTCATGCCACACTGAAAGTGTCAGAGTTAATACACAAATATGAAACAAAATAATAAATCTGAGCGCGTCAGACGACACAATCATCCGAAGCCAGACTAGGATATCTATCCCATCAGATAAAGACAGACAGACAGCGCACGAGATAACCTGATGACTCAAACCGTCTCACACACAGGCGTCTCACACACGCCTCTCACACACACGTCTCACACACACACGTCTCACACACAGGCCTCTCACACACACGTCTCACACACACACGTCTCACACACAGGCGTCTCACACACAGGCGTCTCACACACGTCTCACACACACGTCTCACACACGCGTCTCACACACACGTCTCACACACACACGTCTCACACACAGGCGTCTCACACGCCTCTCACACACCGTCTCACACACAGGCGTCTCACACACAGGCGTCTCACACACGCCTCTCACACACAGGCGTCTCACACACACACGTCTCACACACAGGCGTCTCACACACGCCTCTCACACACAGGCGTCTCACACACACACGTCTCACACACACAGGTGTCTCACACACACGCGTCTCACACACAGGCGTCTCACACACAGGCGTCTCACATACGCCTCTCACACACATGTCTCACACACACGTCTCACACACGCGTCTCACACACACGTCTCACACACACACGTCTCACACACACGTCTCACACACACGTCTCACACACGTCTCACACACACGTCTCACACACACACGTCTCACACACACACACGTCTCACACACACACGTCTCACACACACAGGCGTCTCACACACACATGTCTCACACACACGTCTCACACACAGGCGTCTCACACACGCCTCTCACACACACGTCTCACACACACGTCTCACACACACGTCTCACACACAGGCGTCTCACACACACGTCTCAAACACAGGCGTCTCACACACAGGCGTCTCACACACACGTCTCACACACAGGCGTCTCACACACAGGCGTCTCACACACAGGCGTCTCACACACAGGCGTCTCACACACAGGCGTCTCACACACAGGCGTCTCACACACAGGCGTCTCACACACAGGCGTCTCACACACAGGTGTCTCACACACACGCTCTCACACACAGACGTCTCACACACACGCTCTCACACACACGCGTCTCACACACAGGCGCCTCACACACAGGCGTCTCACACACAGGCGTCTCACACACCTCACACACCTGCGTCTCACACACAGGCGTCTCACACACAGGCGTCTCACACACAGGCGTCTCACACACAGTCACACACAGCGTCTCACACACACGCGTCTCACA
Source organism: Gobiocypris rarus (assembly GCA_023029165.1). Taxonomy (NCBI): domain Eukaryota; kingdom Metazoa; phylum Chordata; class Actinopteri; order Cypriniformes; family Gobionidae; genus Gobiocypris; species Gobiocypris rarus. The sequence continues at coordinate 51,966,074 of CM040910.1, forward strand.
CACGCGTCTCACACACACGTCTCACACACACGCGTCTCACACACGCGCGTCTCACACACACGTCTCACACACACGTCTCACACACGCGTCTCACACACAGCGTCTCACACACACGCGTCTCACACACACGCCTCACACACACAGATAGTTCAGAAATTAATATTGTGGCATCATCTACTGTCCCGACCTGTAGGACTTTATCCTGAAAACCCAAAATATGAATTATTTATAACTACAGAATATCCGAGTACCGAAACCTGGGAAGTATCTTTCTATCAGCAGTGTGGCCGTGTGGTGAGATGGGCTCTGTGTCAAAGCGGCGCGTCGACTGAAGGCTGTTCGCTGTGGGAATGTGCCGTCTGGTCGAGGTAAACACATGAAGGAAGTTTCTCTTTTATCCTCGTTGAGTCGAGAGCTGAAGAGACGTTCCTTCTGGTGGCCCCACTTGAAATGACATCCATTAAGTCGTCTGCTGTTTCGGGATTGATTTAATGAAGGCCTTCTCTTCTCTCTTCTCTCTTTCTGGCCTTCGAGGACTTTGAAATCAAGTGTTAGCACGTATTGCTCCTGGCTGATATTTTCATTAAGTGCATTCTTATCAAATAATGAAACCAGGAATCTGGCTCTTCCCAAATGCCATTACCTCACCAATAAAAAGCTTTCCAGAGTAATTTTTTAGACGGGATAATTTGAGGGTTGTTTGCCATGCCAGACTCGCCAGATTTCAATTCATTTCTATTCTACATCTACAGATTCACCTGTTTGAATTCCTCTCTTTACTACACAACATGCATTTCTTAAAGCAATAATCCAGGAGAGGCTCAGTGCTTTAATAACACAGTGATATGATAAAAGACACTCCGAGATATGCGTTGTGTGAGAATGCTACAGCTGTATCTGCTGAAGAGGACGATTCTGCATGCGGCATTAATATTCGCCCTCCTCCAGATAATCACAGCGCCGTTGATTTGTGTGCATTGATTAAGTGACAGGAGCTGTCGCCACCCTAAAGCATGGTTATTAATTATTTTCCTATTGATATCATAACTGAATCAACAATGATTTCAGCAAGTGAAAGGGATTTCTCATCAGACAACACTGTGAATTACAAAGCTTGCGGTTTTAATCAGCATGACATGCTGTAAAATCTTTAACGTTTTAATCAATCTTTAATCTTTACAGACAGCCCACTTTAAATCTTTTATTTATAAGAATAATTGATTGGATGGCTTTTGCAGGAAGTTGGAGTTGACAGCACTTTGTTTGTTTGTTTGTTCGTTGTGAAATATTCAGCAAAGGATGAGCTGAAAGCAACGGTGTGTGTCGAAATCCCGATCCGGGCTTTATAATACAAAAGCTTTTCAAACTCTTCTGACAGCTTTACTGGAACTGCTGCTCCTTATCCAAGATACTACGAGTCTCAAAGACACACACAGAGAATATATGAGCGATATCACACTCGTAGCCGTGCAATATTACTGTATATCAGCACGGCTGTGATTCGGTCGTAGATTATCTCTCCATTTGGCACGGCTATGAGTGTGATATTGTGTGTATACAACAGTTCGACAGCACAAGTGTGTGCATAAATCAGAAACAACAGCAGAGTGTGTTTAAAATCTCTTCTGTAGAGAACTACTTCCATCCACCACGGATTCACGGATCTCAAGTCGAGCTCAAACCTCCGCCACGGATTCACGGATCTCAAGTCGAGCTCAAACCTCCGCCACGGATTCACGGATCTCAAGTCGAGCTCAAACCTCCGCCACGGATTCACGGATCTCAAGTCGAGCTCAAACCTCCGCCACGGATTCACGGATCTCAAGTCGAGCTCAAACCTCCGCCAGATTCACGGATCTCAAGTCGAGCTCAAGCCTCCGCCACGGATTCACGGATCTCAAGTCGAGCTCAAACCTCCGCCACGGATTCACGGATCTCAAGTCGAGCTCAAACCTCCGCCGCGATTCACGGATCTCAAGTCGAGCTCAAGCCTCCGCCACGGATTCACGGATCTCAAGTCGAGCTCAAACCTCCGCCCGGATTCACGGATCTCAAGTCGAGCTCAAGCCTCCGCCACGGATTCACGGATCTCAAGTCGAGCTCAAACCTCCGCCACGGATTCACGGATCTCAAGTCGAGCTCAAACCTCCGCCACGGATTCACGGATCTCAAGTCGAGCTCAAACCTCCGCCACGGATTCACGGATCTCAAGTCGAGCTCAAGCCTCCGCCACGGATTCACGGATCTCAAGTCGAGCTCAAACCTCCGCCACGGATTCACGGATCTCAAGTCGAGCTCAAGCCTCCGTCCGATTCAGAAACATCGCTTTAGAGCGAGAAACACTGAGTGTGAGGATCAATGTGTTATGAGTAGAGTATTATGAGAGAGAGATCGACTAAACGAGTGTATCTGCGTCTGATATAGCATTCATTCTTCAGCTCCATGTCCATATGATATCCATTAAAACATCCGTTGGAATGTCCGCTAGGGAAAGCGATATCTTTTAAAAGATTGACAGCGCTGACACAACTTCCCTGTTTACAACAGTCACTCATAAAGACAGTGTTTGCCTCCATCTAGTGGTGTAATAATGAAACTGAACTCGACTATTGCCATCACAAACGGACCCGTTCTCAAAAGCAAACACGGCATATTATTTATATAACGTAATATTTCTTGAACAGTAAAATTTCAATTAACAACAATAGCCATTATAAAATAAATAAAACACAAGCAAAAAATGCAGTCAAGCGTGCAAAACATTTACATTTACATTTACATTTAGGCATTTAGCAGACGCTTTTATCCAAAGCGACTTACAACATAGGAGTACAGGAAGCGATCGGTCATGAATAGGCGCAAAGCATAAAAAGTGCCTTAAATACCAAGCTTTGGATATCACATAGAATAAGCTTAAGCTAGAATAGGAAGGAATAAAAGAGAAGAATAAAAGAGAAGAGGTTTTTTTTTTTTTTTTTTTTTTCATGATAAGTGTTCACGGAAGAGATGAGTTTTTAGCTGTCTTTTGAATGATGACAGTGATTCTGCCATCCGGATGGAGGTAGGAAGATTGTTCCACCAGCCAGGAACGGTGAATGAAAAAGTTCTGGAGGGATTTCATGCCTCTCTGTGATGGTACCATAAGCCTCGCTCCTTACCTGAGCGAAGGCTTCTGGTAGGGTGTAGACTCGTAGGAGCGAGTCGAAATATGCTGGTGCCGAGCCTGTGGTGGATCCATAAGCGAGTGTCAAGGCCTTGAACTTGATGCGGGCATCAAGTGGCAGCCAGTGCAGAGAGATGAAGAGAGGTGTGACATGGGCCCTTTGGGCTCATTGAATACAAGGCGTGCTGCAGCATTCTGAATCAATTGGAGAGTTTTGATTGCACACGATGGAAGACCAGCCAGAAGCGCATTGCAGTAGTCAAGCCTAGAAATGACAAGGGCCTGGACGAGAAGTTGTGTTGCATGCTCTGTAAGGAACGGTCTGATCTTCCTGATGTTGTGCAGAGCAAACCTGCATGATCGAGCTGTCTTTGAAATGTGGTCTTTGAAGGACAGCTGGTCGTCAAAGATTACTCCAAGATTTCTGACCGACCCTGAGGGGTAATCAGAGATGAACCTTGCTGGATGGTGAAGTTGTGTTGTAGAGTCGGATTGGCAGGGAAGGCGAGAAACTCAGTCTTAGCCAGGTTGAGCTGGAGGTGGTGTTCTTTCATCCATGCCGAGATGTCTGCCAGACAGCTTGAGATGCGTCCATTTACTGTGGGGTCATCTGGTTTAAATGAAAGATAGAGTTGAGTGTCATCAGCATAGCAATGGTGAGAAGCCATGTGCCTGTATGATGGGTCCCAGTGACGTAGTGTAAATGGAGAAGAGTAGAGGTCCCAGCACTGAGCCCTGAGGAACCCCGTGGTCAATTGATGTGCTTTGGATACCTCACCTCTCCAGGCAACATTGAAAGACCTACCTGTGAGGTAAGACTCAAACCAGTGGAGTGGAGTCCCTGTGATGCCCAGTGATGAGAGGGTGGACAGAAGAATCTGGTGATTCACTGTGTCAAATGCAGCAGATAGATCGAGGAGGATTAGGACTGATGATCTGAAGCAGCTTTGCCATCCGCAGGGCTTCAGTGACTGACAGTAATGCAGTCTCTGTTGAGTGGGCCTTTTGAAACCTGACTGGTTAACGTCCAGCTGATTTGACTGTGAGAGGAAAAATGAAACCTGGTTGAGAACAACCCGCTCAAGTGTTTTTGCTATGTAAGGCAGGAGAGAAATAGGTCTGTAGTTCTCTAGAAGTGATGTGTCTAGAGTGGGTTTCTTAAGCAGTGGGGTGACCGGGCCTGCTTGAATGTGTTAGGGAAAAAGCCAGTGCTGAGAGATGTGTTGATGATGTGTGAGTGCTGGTAGAAGAGTGGGAGAGATGGCTTGTAGAAGGTGTGAGGGGATAGGATCTAGAGGGCAGGTGGTGGGATGGCTGGAGAGGAGAAGTTTAGATACTTCTGCCTCAGTGAGTGTAGAGAAGGAGGAGAGAAGATGTTTGGCTGTGGGTGTGGCTGACCTAAAATCCTGTGTGTGCGGGGTGGGAACTGACTGCTGATGGTTGTAGTTTTAGTTGTGAAGAAGTGGGCAAAGTCATCTGCAGATAAGGAGGTGGTGGGAGGTGGTGGAGGTGGACAGAGGAGAGAGTTGAATGTTCTGAAGAGTGTGCGTGTGTTAGAGGTGGTGTTGATTTTGTTGTGGAAATATGAGGATTTAGCCACATGGACATCATCTGAAAATGATGAGAGCAGAGATTGATATTTACCCAGGTCAGACGGGTCATTAGATTTTCGCCATTTTCTCTCTGCTGCCCTTAGTTTTGTCCGGTGTTCACGAAGAACATCAGATAACCATGGGTTAGCAGGAGTGGGCGTGCTGGCCTAGAAGACAGAGGGCAGATACTATCTAGACAAGAAGTTAAAGTAGAACATAGAGTGTCTGTTGCAGTGTTGACATCCATGGATGAGAACTGTGTGGGTGAGGAAGAGAGGATGACACAGCGGAGGAGAGATGAGAGGGAGAAAGAGGCGTAGGTTTCGTCTGAAAGTAACTGGTTGTGGGATTGGGAATGCGGGGCAGTAAGTTGTAGATTAAAAGTGATGAAGTAATGGTCTGAGGTGTGTAGGGTTTGACCAGGATATTATCTGTAGTGCAGTTGCGTGTGTATATGAGGTCAAGTTGGTTACCAGATTTGTGGGTGTGTGAGGTGACATGTCGTTTGAGATCGAATGAGGCTAGGAGGGAGTGGAAGTGTGTAGCATATGGTTTGTCCAGGTGAATATTGAAGTCGCCAAGAATTAGAAGTGGGCTGCCATCCTCCGGAAATGAGGACAGCAGCACATCTAGTTCCTCAACAAAGGTGCCCAATTGACCTGGGGACGGTAAATGACTACAAGATGGATTTTAACGGGAGTTGAGACTGTAATAGCATGGTATTCGAATGAGTTGTTGTTGCATAGAGAGGTGTGGGTTGAGTATTTCCAATTGTTAGTAATGAGAAGACCTGTTCCTCCGCCCCTCCCAGTGTGACGAGGGTGTGTGAGAAAGAGAAATTGTTAGAGAGCAGCAGGGGTTACTGAGTCATCTGGACGGATCCAGGTCTCAGTCAAAGCCAAGATATTGAGAGTGGAGTGAGAGGCAAAGGCCGGAATGAAATCAGCTTTGTTGACAGCTGACTGACAGTTCCATAGACCAACAGAAAAAGAGGGAGGGGCATTAGTGGAGGGGGAATCAGGACGCAGATTAGCAGTGTTGCGCTGCCTTCTGCGTGTGACAATGGATCGTGGTCGAGAGACAGTGGGAATGTATTGAAAACACATTGTAAGAGAGAAAGGAAGGTGGAAAAGGACAGAAAAAGAGATACTTAAGTGCTGTATCGGTGTTCGCTCTTCGTGGAGTCGATCACAGGTAGAGTCGAAAGAAGATGTCTTTACCGAGTCGGTCTTCACACGAGGAGGCTGAACACGAGGGCTGAACGCTTCGCTGACGCTTCTGCGCCAGCGCTGACAAGCTTATTAAATACACACCTTTTATTATTTGAGCGACAACAGCTGTGGGCGCTTTGTAATTAGCCCAAAGGATCAAGTCAAAAGCCTGTCAATGGCTCGAATCGAACGGTAAAGTATGACTCACTACCTGTGCTAAAAGCCACCAATAACAATAACAATAACGTTTGACTGCGCGCGGCCGAAACAGCCCTGGTTATAATTCTAATGCAATATGCTAACACAGTACAATTATGAGAAAATAGATAAATGCAAAATCGAAATGTATCCTTCTTCTAGCACGCAATACACTAAGTAATACAACAAAACGGAGTATTTACAAAAACACTTACATACGGCTCGCGGCTCTTCACGGACCTGGGCCTTCTCCTAATGAGCAAGTGACTGACCTGACTTATATATGTACAGTCCGCCCTTGTAATTAGCCCAAAGGATCAAGTCAAAAGCCTGTCAATGGCTCGAATCGAAACGGAAAAGTATGACTCACTACCTGTGCTAAAAGCCACCAATAACAATAACAATAACGTTTGACTGCATAGCGGCGCGCGAAACAGCCCTGGTTATAATTCTAATGCAATATGCTAACACAGTACAATTATGAATAGATAAATGCAAAATCGAAATGTATCCTTCTTCTAGCACGCAATACACTAAGTAATACAACAAAGCGGAGTATTTACAAAACACTTACATACGGCTCGCGGCTCTTCTGAGCAAGTGACTGACCTGACTTATATATGTACAGTCCGCCCTTGTAATTAGCCCAAAGGATCAAGTCAAAAGCCTGTCAATGGCTCGAATCGAAACGAAAAGTATGACTCACTACCTGTGCTAAAAGCCACCAATAACAATAACAATAGCAAAAGCATCTAGTACAGGATTAAGTTAAATATAGCCTAAATATAAAGTTATGGAACTTCATTTTCCCCTAACTCGATTTTCGAACATGTTATAGATTAATAAGAGCAAAGATTTCCCATTTGATATACCCCAGATGAACAATATCTCATGTTTGTCCACTCTCTACATCCAGCGAGAGCAGCTCAAATCCCGAGGCCTGTCCGAGAGGAAGCTGTTCTGGCCAGATGCGAGCGCTGGATGGCTGCTGATGCTGGAGCTCACGTCTGAGACAGCGTCTAAACACATTATAAAACACGCACTGTGTTTATGAGTCTCATATGTCAATCTGAATAACTACATCCTCGCCTAAATAACTTAAAGCTACACTTCGTGACACAATAACAGTAGTATTACGGTGTATCTGCTGGAGCGCCTTGACCGTCGCTGCGAGCAGAGCGATACAGACGCATACCCACACGGATCTCAGCCAATCAGATTCCAGAACCAGAAAGAACTGCTGTATACATATATTTATTATACATAAAAACAATATTTTTTCAGGATGTTTGTGTAGTTTTCCTGAAACTGCTGCTGATTACGCCTGAGATCTGCTCACGAGCTCTCGTGTTAAACAGCCGCGTGTGATAACGGCGAGCAGGACTCGGTTGTGTCTTAAGAGGATTTGTAGTGTTCCTCGTGTCGTGAGGTTATCGGTCCAGATAGCTTGTGCCCGTGCAGCCGACAGCTTGGAGTAATCGCACTGACCTGCTGTTATCAGCGGCCGGAGCGGCGATAGGCTCTCGAGCGCTAACAGCACAGCCGCTCTCAATACCTGCATACGTTTAACCGCTGGAGCGCAGACGGGATCAAACCGCCACGATTCACTGAGCTTAAAGGTCAAACCCAACAGGCCTATTGGGAATTAAACACATTCAAACACACACACACTGAAATGCATGTTTGAGCCGTTTTAACTGAAAGCATAAATCAGTGCCATTGTGTTTATTCTACAGTAATCACAGGAATTAACTGGTTTGAGTTGAGCCGACTCAAATTAAACAAATGAGTTTCTTTTATAACTTACATGAAAGAGAATGTTCTAAATACTTCTATATGAGTTCTCAAAACGGACATATTTTCAGAATAAAGAGGAAATTTGGGCTTAGATTAAGTCCAAAGTCACAGACTGCCGTACCCCATTGCATTATTATACATTATACATATTCATCATTATATAGAGAGGTTTAATGTAGTACAGGCACTAAAACTCTGTAAACTTGAATGTGTCTCACATAGTCATGTTCATTTTGGGTGAACTATTCACAATACATATTGTTAGATTTTTGTATTGCGATATATATATATACAATCAGGCATAACATTATGACCGGTGAGGTAAATAACACTGATGATCTCTTCCTCACGGCTCCTGTTAGTGGGTGGGATATATTAGGCAGCAAGTGAACATTTTGTCCTCAGAGTTGATGTGTTAGAAGCCGGAAAAATGGGCAAGCGTAAGGATTTGAGATTGTGATGGCTAGACGACTGGGGTCTAGAGGAGTCCATGCCTCGACGGGTCAGCAAAAGGGGGACCAACACAACATTAGGAAGGGGGTCATAATGTTATGCCTAATGGGTGTATTGTGACATGATATATTGTTACACCCTAGTAAATACAGTAAAATGCAAACATCTACTCTGTAAAAATGAGTATTAAATAAAACAGATTATTGAAGAGAAAATACTATTTTAGTCTCTACTTTAAATTTTAAGTTTCTTTGTGAATATTTTTGAAATTTAGTAGCAATTTCTGAGGGAAAATTGTTTCAATGTAAATCCAATATTTTTCAGGATAATCTTCAGATAATCTTCCAACAGAGAAAAATAGATTTGAAGAAGGAATATTTGGGCTTAAACCCAAGTGATCTAGACAGAGTTTGAAGCCACAGACTGCCATGCTAACGCTAATGCTAATGCTAACCTGGCATGCCTCGTTTTGAGTGAAGATCCAGAGCAGTTTAGCACGTTTGCAGAGGACACAATCCCAGAATGCAGTGCAACAAGATCAGTGAAAAAATGATCTAAGATCAGAGACAAAACGAGAGAAATGTTGATATAATTCATTCAACACAGAAAAGCATCAGCAATCGAATCTGATTAAAAAATGGTATATCATTGGATGTTTTTGTGCTTCAAACCTTTCCAAGTTTAAGTTTTGCACACACAAAGATCGGCTCATGAACAGTGGAGCAAACACAAATTCTGTGCAATAACCTCATATTTCTACAGCAGATATGGCTGATTTATGTGGTTCTCTCTGGCCTCAGCAATCTTTCAATCTTCCACCAAAGTTTTCCTCCTCTTCTTCTTCTAGCATTGATCATTGGGGCATAACCAATATGAAGGATTATCCATTCTATGGGCTGCTTATGGAAGCATTTTGCTAAAGGCAGCCATGCAAATTATTACTTACTGCCCTGTAAGCTGATAACACAAATTAGATGCCTATTAAATGTGAACAATGTATATAGAATTAAACAGAGGAGAAAAAGATGGAAAACGATACCTGGATGCCTGTGAGACGCTGAAGTCATGTGATGGGCGCTATATGTCATGTTCCTCTTAAAGTCATCCAGGGTTATTATCGTTACATAAAACCATAACATTCTCACTGAAGGACTACAATAACTAAAACTAAATGACAAGTTAATCATATGGAATTAGATGCTTATAATGCATTAATGAATTGCACTAATTTAGTAATTGAGGTCGATTTCATGTCAACATTACAGATGCTCTTTAGCAAAAACCATAGCAACGCCATGGCAACCAGCCAGGACACAGGAGCAGCTGCCTAGCAACACCCTAGCAACCACTATACAAATGAGCCTGGATGATGTGTTAGTTAGTTCCAGTGAAAGGAACTCTTAATGCTTCACCAAGACATTTTGGACAATTTCATGCTCCCAACTTTGTGGGATCAGTTTGGGACGGCCCTTCCTGTCCCAACATGACTGCGCTCCAGTGCACAAAGCGTCGCTCCATAAAGACATGGATGAGCGAGTTTGGTGTGGAGGAACTGGACTGGCCTGCACAGAGTCCTGAGCTCATCCCGATAGAACACCTTTGGGATGAATTAGAGCGGAGACTGCGAGCCAGGCCTTCTCGTCCAACATCAGTGCCTGACCTCACAAATGCGCTTCTAGAAGAATTCCCATAAACACACTCCTAAACCTTGAGGAAAGCCTTCCCAGAAGAGCTGAAGCTGTTAGAGCTGCAAAGGGTGGGTGACCGAACAGCTCGTGATTGGGGCGGTGATAGTGATAAAACCTAAACACAAAGTCAAATTAAGGGGACTCACCCCCCCCAGTCATTGTCCCTTTGTTGCCGGTCACAATCGCGCCGTGAAAAGCCACACAGTCTAAATGAATTCGCCTCTCTCCTCCTTCACCCTCCCTTTCCTTCTGTCTCTTTATATTCATTAGATTCATTATGGGCCACAAAGGAGAGCCAGCAAAACAGCTTGTGATGTTAGTTGAATTCGTGCCCTTTTTAGGCCAGCGGGAAATTAAAGCCGGAGTGTAGCGCCGGGAGGGACGGAGAAGGGTCTGACACACCTGAAGCTCTCAGCCGAAACACAGAGCCGCTTTACTAATGAAGCAAACAGCTGTCATCCAGCGTCTCTGGACTCAATCGGCCAAGATCCTTACAGCAGCTCTACTGGTCATACAGGAAAGGAGACACACTTAAATACACTGTAACTGTAGGCTTCACATTTAAACCGTTGTTTTAATAATCTTTCGTAGTGTTTTAAAGAAGTACACATATTTATGATTCAAGATACTAAACAGCTTTATCATTACTGGATGTTCATTTTTGTAGAAACCGTCAAACATTTTGTTTCTCAGGATTCTTTGATGAATAGAAAGTTTGAAATAAAATCTTTTGTAACATTATAAATGTAACTTTTGATCAGTTTAATGCGTCCTTGATGAAGAAAAGTACTAATTATGGTGTATCACCTGATTATTATGCATTTAAAGAGACATTGCAATCTTAAAAACTGCTTTTAATAACTTGAGTATAGTTTCACTGCTTCAGATGCTGAGTAGCTTGACAAACTAGAGTTTCATGCTCGTTTCTCCAGCTGATTCTCCTCCAGCCTTCAGGAAGTTAAAGCTCAACAAAACGAGACGAGGCGACAATTTCTCCCTCGCAGCAGCGGCGCAAAGAAAGGGGAAAATAGCAATCCGGCACACCTGTTAAACAAACGCACTTAAGGCAGAACAGTAATGCAGCAGGCAAATTCAGACTGGCTGTAAAATCTTCATTTAGACAACAGCTCCGGGCGGATGCTTATTACTGCAGGTTTATATAGCATTAGTTCTGCTCTGCAAATGCTCCCACATCCCTCAAACATGAAGGGCTGTGATAACTGATTTTTTTTTTCTTCTTGTAAAAAGTTTTATGAATTCATTAATTGAGCTTGTGGCGTGTGTTGCTGACTCCTGAGCTGATCCTGAATGTAACAGGGCTTTATATGGAGTCACAGCTCTAATGTGCCATTAAACGCTTCAGAACTACAGGCCACATTCACACTACAGATACATATGAAACATTTACTTTCACAATCCATGTCAGCACAGACAGTCGATTCTAAACATTTCATTGGTTTATTATTCCTTGTCAATAAACACAGCACCCCCAACCGAAAACACCCACACACCAAGATAATGATTTTCTGACAAACTGTGAAAATAACCATTTTCATATCTCATGACCTGTAGGTGGCGCTGTCTCAAATTTGGCATGGACCCTCAGATCATGGCTCTGATGTAGCCTACCAAGTTTAGTTTGACTGATCAACGCTTTGCCAACGTTTTGAAGATTATGTTCAGTTATTTCTTTGCAGCTTTGTCCAAAGATCATCTGATCCAATTTTGGTAAAAACTGGACAAAATGTAAAGAAAGAGTAGCAAAAAAGTGAATATTTAAACTGGTGGTGGCGCTATAGAGTTGGTCCTAGAGATCTTAAAGTTGGTCAGATTACTATTCATTGCCATCACTACAAGTGTGCCAAATTTCATAGTTTTCCTATGATCTGTTCATAGGGCTGCCATTGACTCCCATTAGAGAAGGATAATAATAAAGAAAACCAACTATTACAATTGGGGCTGCAGGCCCTTCAGGGCTTCCTAAATATTAAAAATGATAACAGCACCTCAAGGCTAATACAATAACACTGCCATAGAGCCGATTAGGTTAGGGTTACGACCCTGTGACCGCATGATTGAGTTGAGCAATGAAACCGGCCGTGAAACATTTGCTAAACTAAAATGCAGTAACGCTAATGGACACTATCCCTTAATGATTATTAAAGTTATAATATAACAATCAGTATTATCACAGGACAAATGACACAAACATATGACAACAAATATTATGGGTATTTCAGTGCGCATCAACATGACATTTTTAAATAATACATTAAATTGAAATTTTTTCATTATTAATTTTATCCTAATTATTAAAAACTGCACAGCGTTTAAAGAAAATAAGAGTAAAAATAGTAATAATTCTCTCACCTCGAACACGTCTTACTCCAGTATTGTTGTCGTTTCCAGTCCAAATATGGAAAAATTCTTCAATCAAGATGCTTTTACTGGAAAATAAAACCAAAGTGAATTAAAATAAGCAAAATGATCTGGCAATGTGGTTGTTTCTGTTTGGGATAGAAACCAGAGTATTTCTGACCCCACTGGCAGATCATTTACGTAGCTTATTAACAGCAAAAACTCACCCAGAAAACAAGAACAATATCTTATGTTATTTAATTAAACTAGTAAAAGCATCCTGATTTAAGAATTTGTATTTATTTGGACTGGAAATAAGACAAAATACAAAGTAAGAAAATCATATTTTGCAGTGAGTTCAGTCTAATCGTGGAAGTTTAGATAGTTCAATGCGTCCAAAGCTCTGGATAAACTTCATATGTGTACATGTGCTGAAATTCACAAGCTCTCATCAATAACAGGCTCTTAAAGACATTAAACTGTGATTATACGAATCTGCACGCTGACCATTATTAGATCCGCTCAAAGGTCTGGATTCTTTTCTGGTTAATGTATTCCAGAGTTGTGTTTCCCTGAAATGCCCCAGAATCCCATTTTAAATGAAGGTTGGTAAGCAAAGCGACAGAAGAGCCATAATACTCTTTAAATGTACACTTTATTCCTGCATGAAGACAAATAGTTTTGCTGGGAAAATACAGAGGTTCCCAACAGTAACGCATCCATTGTGGACTGAAAGAAATCCTTCCCTGTGGCAAGCGTTTTCAAGTAGATAAATGTTTTCTGTGCGAGATAAGAATGCACGGCCACAAAAAACTGCATTACACTGTAATGTTTGTCAAGGAGTCTGATAAAAACGTCACAGTCGCCATTCTTTTGGAGCGCGGTAGAGCCAGCGATCTGATTGGTCCTGGAGGATCTTACACGTTTAGCAGGCCTCATTCCCAATCTCTGACCGCAGTGTGTGTTCGACACAAACCCGCTCACTCTATATATGGAAATCACTGTCTTCAGGGCAAGGAAAAATGTAAAAAGGTAAGATTGGCACTTTAACCTCGCTGGCCCCTGGAAAATATGTTTTAGTCTGATACATTATACTGCAAGGAATTATTTATCAAGATGATACAAGCCTGATATTTCCAAAAATAATGAGATGTTAGGGTGGCAGCTGGAAGGTTCCGGTCCGGTGAGCAGCGTCTATGAATCAGGGCAAATAGAGTAAATACGGCAGGAACGGGACGGCCATGTAAAGAGTCGAGAGGTGACGTGGCCCTCTGGAAACTCTCTGAGGGTTGTTTCAGGGTTTGCAGAAAGTTGCATGTGCAACCACTAAACATCAAAGCCTTAACTTGCCTCATCTGCTGAAGTCATGAATGCCAATATTATGAACCATATCGATTCTTAAATCCCAAGAATCAATTAGTCTATCCTGTTTTCAGTTGATGAATGAACGGAACTTTGTAGATCCCCTTCCATCTAAAAAATATTCAATATGAAAAGTCTCTTTTGAAGTCTTTTTTGAAAACAGTTGCTTTGCTTTGTGCATTACATATTCATCCTAAGTTTGAACGTTCTTCAGTATTAATACTGTACATGTTTGAATAAATTCATCAAGTTTTATGTTTATAATTCAAAATACGAATTAGGTATGATCGTGTAATTGTAAAGTTAGTTCCTTTATTATTATAAAAAACATAATTGAATGTAATTTGTGTGTATTTAAATCATTTCATTTTAACATTCAATATTACAGTAATGTAGTAACTGACTGACACCCATGTTTACAGCATTAGTTGAGAGATTTTTTTCCTTGAAAAACTTTGCCATGTACTGTATCTAATATACACTATACTGCCAAAAGTGTTGTGACGCCTGCCTTTCCACACACATGAGCTTTAATGCCATCCCATTCCCAATCCGTAGGGTTTAATATGGAGTCGGCCCACCCTTTGCAGCTCTAACAGCTTCAGCTCTTCTGGGAAGGCTTTCCTCAAGGTTTAGGAGTGTGTTTATGGGAATTCTTCTAGAAGCGCATTTGTGAGGTCAGGCACTGATGTTGGGCGAGAAGGCCTGGCTCGCAGTCTCGCTCTAATTCATCCCAAAGGTGTTCTATCGGGATGAGGTCAGGACTCTGTGCAGGCCAGTCCAGTTCCTCCACACCAAACTCGCTCATCCATGTCTTTATGGAGCGACGCTTTGTGCACTGGAGCGCAGTCATGTTGGGACAGGAAGGGCCGTCCCAAACTGATCCCACAAAGTTGGGAGCATGAAATTGTCCAAAATGTCTTGGTGAAGCATTAAGAGTTCCTTTCACTGGAACTAAGGGCCAAGCCCTGAAACACAACCCCACCCCATAATCCCCCCTCCACCAAACTTTACACTTGGCACAATGCAGTCAGGCGAGTCCCGTTCCCTGGCAACCGCCAAACCCAGACTCGTCCATGGGATGGTCAGACAGAGAAGCGTGATTGGTCACTCAGAGAACACGTCTCACTGCTCTAGAGTCCAGTGGTGGCGCTTTACCCCACTGCATCCCACGCTTTGCATTGCTCTTGGTGATGTAAGGCTTGGATGAGCTGCTCGACCATGGAAACCCATTCCATGAAGCTCTCTCCGCACTGTTCCTGAGCTCATCTGAAGGCCACAGGAGTTTGGAGGTCTGGAGCGATTGACTCTGCAGAAAGTTGGTGACTTCTGCGCTGTGACCCTCAGCATGCGCTGACCCCGCTCTGGGATTTCACTCCGTGGCTGAGTTGCTGTTGTTCCCAATCGCTTCCCCTTTGTTATAATCCCACTAACAGTTGAGTGTGGAATATTTAGTAGTGAGGAAATGTCAGGAATGGCCTTATTGCACAGGTGGCAACCTATCCCGGTCCCACGCTTGAGTTCACTGAGCTCCTGAGAGCGAGCCATTCTCTCACAAATGTGTGTAGAAGCGTCTGCATGCCTAGAGCTTGATTTATACACCTGTGGCCATGAAGGGATTGAACACCTGAACTCTGGGATCTGGAGTAGCAGCACAATGCTTTTGGCAATATAGTGTATTTCCCAAATAATAGATATTGAATCGAATCGTGAAATTTGTGTCAATACCCAGCCCTAATTTAATAAATTCCTGATGGACAAATTAAAATGCAGTAAAATAATTTGTTCTTGTTGAATATCCTCTAAAATCAGAAGATGCCAAATGTCCACCTGAGCCCGGATACGGTCAAGCCTTCAGGCAGTCGGGATCCAGAAACTGTGCAGGAGTTTAGGGTTAACAGCCACGGAGAAAGGTAAGAGACCGCACATGCATGAACTCGGCACACGGCTCAACGTCTCATTGTGAAGTTTTGTAAACTCTCCCTCATTCGGATTTATTTCAGCATCTCCTCGAGTCCCATCACATCCGCAGTTCTGCTATTGTTGAGTCTGAAAGGGCCAAATCTGCCGTCCGGCGCTGGTGATTCTGGAGATCGTCATTAATCTCCACGGCCAGCCTAAAACGTGCTCTCTTTGTGTGTGTGTGTGTGTGTGTGTGTGTGTGTGGGGTTCGTTTCTTTCTTTTGATGGGAATTGAATTTGATACTGCATTGTTAGCTATATGGGTTCCTGACAAAGGCCTGCGATCCTTTCTGTGTGAGCACACAATCAGAGAGACCCAATTAAATAATTTGGTACAATACAGCAGAACAAAAGCCTACGAGTCTAAAGTGAGGGAGGCCTCTCTCTGCCATTTGCATTCTTACCTTTTTCCCTTCTCTTGTTAATTAATTTGCTTGGAAACCATCGGGCGGCGACGGGAGGCTCGGATACAATAGACCGTGAGTCGCTCATTTCAAGTGTTGCTGGAGTCGCTTTATATTCCGGCGATGTGCTAAATCAACATTTTACAATAGGAATATTCTTTGTAATATCTCTGGAGTCCTGATAATGATTCGAGGGGCAGGTTATGAGGGAATTTAAATAACGCCGCTGTTTATTTTGTGTCGGAAAGCGTCGCTGACTGAGACCTTCGAGGCTGTGAGTTCCTCGTACTGCGTGTTGTGCTTTAACAGGTTTTCATTACACATGAACCAGAGCTCCTTTGCTCAAATAATGCACGATTCTTTGAGTTCAAAGAAAGAAATCAAATCACTCTTCAGGAAACACCTGGATTACTCACATAATGCTCGACTCTTCTAATCTACTCG
>CM040910.1:51985205-51990205 GCA_023029165.1 Gobiocypris rarus
ATGCTTGAGCTTGTTACAGCAGGATGGATTCTGATTGGCTGGATAAAGTCATTGTTTCTCTATATCTTTATACTTATAGCTGTGGCGGGAACTCTGATATTCTTTAATATCGAGAACGATTTCTAGAAGTACATCTTTATCATAATCTCTATCTTTATCGTTATTTACCCTCACGTATAGCAAGGCCGTAACCGTTATGATTTAAATAAATAATGTCATATTTTCATTAGTTTGCATCACTTGATATTAGTGTTGGCGCTGACGTTTTATCATAAAACAGTGAAATATTAAATGTTTAGCTGCCGTGACGCACTCTTTACTGCTATAACTAAAGTGTCACTCACTCACATTAAGCCCCGCCTTCTCTGATTCGATTGGCCATCAGCGGCGGCGCTGTTACCACGCTGAGCACCATTTCACTTCTGTCATCTTAGCATCGAACAGAGCGGTGCGTAACGGAGAACAACACAGCGGCATCAACAATATATCGGGGACAAATTGGCCCTTTGTAATAATTTGGGGACTTGTCCTCCCTGAGGGGCACGGGCTTCAGCGCGGAGGTGGTGAACTGAAAGCTCTTCAGCGTTCACACTGGCCCAAGCATCAGGGCACCTTAAATATTTACACAATGGAGCGGTCTGAATGGCTCTTTACTACACGGGCAAGCTCTCCTTTCTTTCACCTGGCTTTCTTTGCCAGCGCATTTTTCCTGCGCCCAATCTGCGCGCTTTACCTTGATCTCGCAGTGAATGCGCGAGCGCGCTTCTGCGATGCCAACCCCCGTTAGCGCTGATACAAGGCCCATTTCACAGAAGAGGACAGGGAACATATTACAGCAGCACCACATTATTCCGCAGAACATGTATAAACAGTCGGAAAGAATGGGAGTGCTATGTTCATAATGGAATCTGAAAAGCTTTTTGCTTTTTTTGTTCTCATTGTCTCTCCATCCTTTTCTAAACAACCTTCCCTTTTTGCCGGCTATCAATGCAAAGTTCTTTGAGAGAAAATGAAGGGCATTCATGTCGACTGAAAGGGGCTTTTAAAGTTGAGTACAGCCCTGACAAAAGGGAAGGTAGAGCTCGCAGAGGCCCTGAGAATGACTCAATGTTTATAACCTTGCCATGCACACCCCCGAGGAGCTCTGGGAACCTCAGAAAGAGCCTCATGAAAAGAGTCCTTCTCTCGCCACAAACAAGACCGTCCTCTCTGCGCTTCTTCATTACTGAAACACATCTAGTGTGTTTATATCCGCCGTCTCAGCATTTGTTCCCAGTGAGGCTGAGATTCAGTGCATTTTCGAGCAAACCTGAATTGTTATTATTGCATTATTGCGTCCGTCTGAGCGTGAAACATGGTATAAAAGCAGCGTTAATGCAGCGGCGGAGCGATTCTTTAGGATGTTCTGGTTCATTCCCGGGGTCTAGGTTTATAAAACTACTGTCAGTGTGTGAGAATGATTGGAGCAAATTTCAATATTACATTCAATGGGGGAAAATTATGTGACTAATGTTGTGAAATAATATTCTAATAATATATTGACTTTTAAATGAACTATTATTAACAATAATACATATGTATGATTAAAATATTATATTCAATTAATAACAATGATGATGATAATAATAATGAATTTTAAACATATATCTTTGTTAACATATCATGTTTGGCAGTTTTTAAGGGTTCAAGCGCTGAAACTCTATTGTAACTTTTACATTTTCCAAGGATTAGCATTCTCCCCTAACACTGATCGTGCAGACCAAACCGTGAGTCGTAGAGACTTGAGATTTTGAGGGCTGGTAGTACTCACGCCTACAACTGCACCAAAGCTCGTCCCAATCGGCCTGACGGGGGCGCTACAGCGCTCAACAGTTACGAAATAGTGTATAACTCCTAAACCGTTAGGTGTAGGCTCTTATATCGTAGGAATCCTTGGCTCAAGATCGGATTTGCTCCTTCAGGCAGCATTTTAGTAATTTGGGATTTTAAAAAAACGATTTTGCAGAACTTCTATGTTTTTGGCCGAAATTTGATTCACGGTTGCTAATGAGAGCCAAAATGTTTGCGTGGCCAGGGCCACTTTTATTAAAATGGCTATAACTTGTGAACAGAATGAGATATTTTCACTAAACTCGGGACATGTGTGTATGAGCTCAATCTGAGGAACATGAAAACATCTGTGATGATCAGCCACTTGGTGGCGCTGTAACAGGGAAAAACTGAAAATGGCTATAACCACCCAACCATTAGTCCGATTGACTTGAACTGTCTTTGTCCAGGGTGCCATGTCTGTCTGTCAGAACGAAACTCGGTTTCGCATTATATGGTGTGATTTAGCAGTTAAAAACTTGCAGTGCGAATATCTTTGAACCCGTTAGTCCGATCGAGGTGAAACCACTGCAGGAAATTCAAAAACATAGGTCGATAGCTAAACAATAATGCCCAAATGTCAAAATTTTGATAGAAAGTGGCAAAACTATCCGATCAATGTCGCCCATGGGCCATTGTCAGCTCTCATACATAAGTGTCTATAACTTCAACACGAAATTAGATATTTACACCAAATTTGACACACGTGTGGACACTCTTTAAGGACATCTTAAAAAGTGATAGAGATCGGGCATGAGGTGGTGCCATAACTGTCAAAAAACTTTAAAAAACATATTTCTCTGTAAATGGGCTGCAAACGGTCTTTTCCATCTATGATCTCAGTGGTTACACGCTTGCTAAATAAAACATATCTAACAGCATTTATCTGAGATAGAATCTTTTGTAACATTATAAATGTCTTTACTGATCGTTTGATCAGTTTAATGAATCCTTGAAAGAAACATAACTCTTACTGACCCAAAACTTGTGATCGGTAGTCCACATGCCTTGTGTTTAGAAAGCTCTTGAAAGCATATTATACATGTATTAAACATCTGCCACCCAAAGGTGACTGTCCGATGGGTTCTCAGATTCCCTGCTCCGCCTCTCTGAATGACAGGAGATAATCCCACATAATGTGGACACAGTTTTCATTTCTTGTCACCCAATTAAACTGCAATTATCCCAAGTGGAAGAGCAGAGAATGGTGGAAACAACAGGAGAAGAATGAGAGAGCGCAGCACCGCGGGGACTCTTTCACTGAGACACATTAGCCCAGATTTAGTCCGGGCCGGATGAAAGCGGAGCGCTTCTCGCACTTGGCAGCGCACAGCAAGATGTGGACCAGCTGCAACAGGAGTTCAGCGCTCAATGCCCGCTCAGCTCCTTACACTCTTTTTGTCCGAGCACAGAGAGAGTGGGAAAAGACACACAAGTGTATACAGGTTGATTCAAAGCAATGTGGCGTTTGCATGGGAGGCCTATTGTGTTTTCCGTTTGGAAGAGGACGGCGAGTTTTAAAACCCTGTGGATTTGTAGTTTTCTCATGCAAATGTTCAGGGCACAATGCTAGAGCGGTGGCAAAAGTGTTTGAAATCCCTGTCCTTCCCACGTCACGAGGGGAATGAAGCTGGTGAAACCCAAACACATTCAACCAATGACGTGGCAGAAAGTCTGGCTCACACTGAAGCTAATCCTTATTCAAAGTGTCTTTGATTACTAACCTGTCGACCTTTTTCACAAGGGCTTTCCGGTTTTGTGCAGCAGACGGTCAGTAAAGTGGACGGTCCATCTGAGAAGAAAGTGATGCAATGGTCAGGTCACACGCATTTCTGTAGTGCATTATACAGTACAGATCATTTCAAAACCAATCAACAGGAAAATAACAGGGCTAATGTTGTCAAATCCATCAGTTTCAGCAGTAAAGCAGCTCCACAGAACACAAGTGCCTCACTCGGGTCAGTTCAGTGTGCTTTTAATTGCATGCACTATACCTTATTTTTATGCTAATGAGAGAATAAATCGTGCATATCTGCGACCCCGGAGCCCAACAGCAGTCCTCGTCTCACGGGTGTATCTGGGGCAAGATTCCCTCAGATTCCAGATTTTCCGATATTGTCCTATCCTAACAAACCATCATCAATGGAGAGATGATTTATTCAGCCCTTATGGCTGGTTTTGTGCTCCAGGGTCACATATTGTCTTTTTTCCAAGCACTTGAAGTGTTATATAATGTGGTCGACCATTAGAAATACCTAGCATATGGATGAGCACATGAACATAAAGCAACACAACTCTTTCTTTTAAACTCGTTGCATTCAAACTTGAACTTACACTCACGTTCTTATCCCCTCAGTGACACGATGGCTTCATCTCTGTCTACCTGACATTAAACAAATGAATCAGACACATTTTAGCCAGCAAAATGAATACGTTTTCTTAATGATCATAAAAATGTGTGTGTGTGTGTGTGTGTGTGTGTGTGTGTGTGTGTGTGTGTGTGAGTGTGTGTGTGTGTGTGTGTGTGTGTGTGTGTGTGTGTGTGTGTGTGTGTGTGTGTGTGTAGTGGCTGTGTGAGTGTGAGTGTGAGTGTGAGTGTGTGTGTGTGTGTGTGTGTGTGTGTGTCATCTCTTCCTCTTCACAACCTTTTACAGCAGCAAATAAACATGATGAACATCAGAAGGTATTCTGAAAGATACATCAATCCTGTCTCATACGGTCCATCAATCAGTGTTTCAACCGCAGAAAGACGTCAATAAAACTATTTAAGAACACTAATGTAACATTATTTAACTTCCTGCTAACATTTAAAGCCTTTCAGTGAGCATCAGCTTCAACTCAGTGGTTCATTTTAACATGCACGAGCCATCCTCAGAAGCCCTGATGTAAATGCACATGCAGTATTACCCTAACACCAGCACAAGAGAAACACCTTTCATACCTTCATTTGGTTGATGTCACTTGATATTTTCCTTCACCTGCTTCTTTTGTTCCTTTCTTCTCTGTACAGGTGCTCCTCGGGATCTGGGACTTTCCTATCGCCATCTGTGGCTGAAGAACAAAATTGCAGGAGTTTTTGATGAAGTTTTTCGGGGCATCAACAAGTTATAGCTCTAAACTGGTGAAGGCAC
>CM040910.1:51995205-52055205 GCA_023029165.1 Gobiocypris rarus
TAAGTTCACTGTACCCCGGACGCTCACAGTAATGAACTGGTCTGAGTTCAGCCGACTCAAATAACACAAACGAGTTTCTTTTATGAGTATTTACAACTTTCTCTTTCTTTTGAGTTCTCAAAACGGACACATTTTCAGAATCTGAATTATTTCACTGTTTTGAGTTTCATGAACTTGTTTCTTTTCATTTGGACAAACTTAAATTTAACTGAAACTGGACGGGAATTAATATTTCCCAGCATGCTTTGCCATGACACTCAAAAGGGAGAGGAAATGCTCAGATTGAGTGTTATATAATGTGTTTTAGTGCAAGATTAATGTTAAGGTGGAGATTTGGTGGTGTTTAGTGTTTTGTTTTGCTAGTTTAGAAGAGTTTCTGTTATGATGGGTTTGGTTTCCATCATGTGACGAAGAGCGGGAGCTTAGACAACAGATTTATGATCAATGTTTAATACTATGCTAATGCTATGCAGTGCATTGTGTGGCATTTATTGAATTAGCCAGTTACAGCTATAAAGTTTCCACTAACATTTAAATGTATGCACTCAAAAAAAAAAATTCAGGTCCTTCATAGATATGACACATTTAAATGCTGTCCACTTTACTTAAACATCTAGTTTTGTTTCAACTTAATTTAATTGTGTTCAATCAACCTAATATATTTAAAACTAAAGTTTACTTAATTAATTTGTGTTAAAACTACATGAAATATTTGTGCTGACATAACTAACTGGGCAGTGGATCTGTAGTTCCCAGCATGCTTTGCAAGGGACTGCGTTAGGAGAGTAAATTTAGGGATTATGGATATTTCATGTGTTTTTCAGTACAGGGAAAGATGTTAGTGTACGTTAGTGCAATGTTCAGTTATGTTGGACATTTAGATGAGTTTCTGTAATTTTGTGGTTAGCGTTATGCAGAAGAGTGCCTGTGTTTGGGCTGTGGGCACTTATACACACATTCATTCAGTTTTAAAGGTAAATTTTAAAGGTAAAAACAATGAAATAAATTAAATTGATAAGTGTGTTCACCTTACATAATAAACTTTTATAAATGTATTATTAAGTAAACTGTACATATAAATATCATGTAAAAGTGACAAATTCAAATGGTTTGTATTACTCAAAGACATTTTGTCAGCTTTACTTGAATTTCTTTTGTTCATATGACTAAAATATTTGTAAGATTGCTCAGTATAGTTGCATGCAACCACTTCACACATCTTTTTTTAAAGTAAATTCAACAAGTAATGTTTTTGAGTGTGTATGAGCTTACTCAATTATTTGAAGTTCAGAGCAATTAAAATGTATGATTACAAAATAAAAATCTGCAAGTTCTGCTTACTTAAATTTTACATTTTCTTAACTTAAAAAAATGAATGTAACTGATTACCTACATTTTTTTAGTTTTGCCAACTTACTGGGTTTACGGAGTAATGTCTGCCAAACCTTCTCTTTAACCCTCACTGGAGTGGCATCGCAGCCTAAACATCTGTAAAAAAAATAAATAATGGAAATGATATAAAATTATTGCCAGGACAATATTGCACAAAAAAATGTAATTAGTTAGACTTAAAAAAACACGCAAACCGATTGCCTTAAACCAAGTCAAGTGAAATATGAACCGTATGTTGTGCTACAAATGCTTAGTTAGTAAAGTTCACTTACACAAGAGCTCTAGTAACTAAAATAATAATATAATTGATCATTTGTTTTAGATTTACTCTGACTTAGTAAAGCTACCGTTGTTGTTTTGATGCTGAATGTTGAAGTGTGTGTGTGTGTGTGTGTGACTCAAGATACACAAATATAGAGAGATTATATCAACCCAATTAAACGTTTCACAGGGTGTTTAAGTGATCATTATAAGACATGTGCTGTATTACATAGGGTGCTTTTAAAAGGTGAAATCATTTCTGACTAAATCATTGCTATAGTTGATTATTCAGTCAGAAGCTAGATCCACTTTTAAAATAAACCCATTTATTACTTCTCTTCATTTGAAACCAAATCACTGTGATTTCCTGTTGCATCGCTGCATCGATAGGAAGAGAATCACAATAATATGACTGATCTGAGGAACACTGATCTCCATAATGGTGAGATTCATCTCAACTGGGGTTTCTAAACAAGGGTTAGTGTGTGAATAGTGCAGATTAATAGATGTGTACAGTAAAGACATGAAGTGAAGTTAACTCAAACGTGTTAGTCAGAATCACTGTTGAATTTTACAGTGTGGTTTCTATTAGCATAATTCAAAATACAGGTAAAACACATTTGAACACTGACTTTAATAGACCTAAAAAAGGAAAGGCAAGGATCGCCCAAAACACAATGATAATAAAGGTTGTTTGCCTGATTAGATCATGTTGTTTCGATGAAGTGGATCTGTTGGCTCATTTAGGCCATGCAGTTAAAATCTCAGTTTGTGTGGAGGAAGGAAGGGCCAGTAAACACATTCTCCGGCTCCTAATGACGAGTGTTTCATCAGAGAGAGCCGATCGAGTCTGAAGAGCTCATGAGAGACAAAGAGCTGAACTCCTAGAGACACACACCCTCATCTCCTCGTGTCAAAGGCTTCCTGACTAACTCCTCAAGCTTCACAATTATCACATTCCTCTACTGACATCACAGTGTGTTATTCATACAATAAACAGAGATAAAAATGAGAATTTAAATCATTTACAACCTGAGCCCCCGGAGCCCAACAGCAGTCCTGCGTCTCACGGGAGATCTGGGGCAATTATACATTCATGCCAGAAATCATCAGGATATTAAGATCATGTTCCACGATTCTGTAAATGTCCTGCCGTAAATATATCATAAATGTATTATTAGTAGTAATATGCATTGCTCAGGACTTCATGTGCACAACTTTAAAGGAGATTTTCTCGATATTTAGTTGTTTTTGCATCTCATATGACTGGCTGTGTGCTCCAGGTCACAAATGTAATTTGTAAATAAACACATGTGCATCCTCTGTTGAGAAGCATATAATTCAGTAAGGTTACACTTTATTTTAGGGTGTTTGCAGTGTAATTATATATTGTGATATTAATAAACTACTATAGGATTTGGGTTTGGTTGAGGGTTAGTTGCATGTAATTATGCATGATTTACAATGGTAAGTATGTAACGGACACTGTAAAATAAAGTATAATTAATAACAATTTGTACACCGTTTATTTTTCGTTTATCATTATTATTATTATTATTATTCTTTGCGCACGAACTAAAAACATATGCATGAAGATGTTGCCTGACATCCGGGTCTGCGATGCTATAGGTTGATTAAGGTTTTTGTTGTTTTTGTGAAAATCAAGCGGGGAAGAGATCGAGGTGGACAGTGTGTGAGCTGTCAATCATCTGGCCGGACACTCGTCATCACTTCACCTCATCTGGACTCCAACAAAACACATGCATATTAGGGCCATAACAGTGCAACATTAATCTCATTCGATAGGCGTAATTAAATTTCGGAAGCCACGTTTGTCCGAATAATGGAGGCTTATGGCGAACAATAGATGTCAAGCCCCGCTCGGTTAGTCTTTCCCAGAGGACTTTAATCAGAGGAAATGTGCAGGAATATTCCTCATATCTGCACGAATTAATCTGCATCATCTCTGATCATCAGACTGGATGTGCGACCTCTGTCAATGAATTAACGCTTGACTTTCGATTTGGCTGATAATATTTAATATGTTTAAAAATCCTGTTCCGTATTGCTCAATAATATTAAGAGGAAACGAGTTTAATTGCAAACTCAGTTTCTGAGACCCTTTTTAAATGATTTCCCCACTCGTTAAACGCCGCGGTTTTAATGACAGGGACCAACAGTGAGGAGCAGAGTCCCTTAAACACACCGTACGCGATAAATCTGTAATTACACCGGGAAATATTCCCGAGCTCCTGTTCGGGTCACGGAAAACCCTTTGAAGTGCGATACACACCTGATGTTTCTCTGGAAATACTCAGATCAATTAAACAACACTTCCTTTCGTTTGCACCGTGCGTGCACTTTTGAGATGTAATTTTGCTAATCATTATTATTTATTTTTTATAACAGAGTCGGCTATATTACACTTTTTTTTCATCAATTTAATTCTGTACGAATTTCGCGCATCGTGCATAGTTTAAAAAGTGTCTTATTACGCTGTTATTCCAATATTAAACCATTAAAATGCAAATGAGTCAAAAAGCAAATAGTTACAGTAAATAATCGCGTTCACCTGAGAGGGTAACCATAGCAACAGTCCGGCGCTGTTTGATAGGATCAGCACTGGACGGAACATTGACAACATATAATAATTATATTAGCCTATTTAAAAGAAATACATTCTAAAATACTAAATAAATAATAATATGTAATAATGAATGCAATAAAAAAAGCCTACCATATACATATAAAAAAACGTACAAGCATTTGCAGTCCGACCTCACTAAAATCTGTCCTAATTTTAAAAAAGTCGTCAGTCATTGTAAAACTGGCCATTAAAGCGCGCACACACACACACACACACACACACACACACACACACACACACACACACACACACACACACACACACACTCACACACACACACACACACACACACTCACACACACACACACACACACACACACACACACACACACACACACACACACACACACTCACTCACACACACACACACACACACACACTCACACACACACACACACACACACACACACACACACACACACACACACACACACACACACACACACACACACACACACACACACACACACACACACTCACACACACTCACACACACACACACACACACACACACACACACACACACACACACACACACACACACACACACACTCACTCACACACACACACACACACACACACACACACACACACACACACTCACACACACACACACACACACACACACACACACACACACACACACACACACACACACACACACACACACTCACACACACACACACACACACACACACACTCACACACACACACACACACACACACACACACACACACACACACACACACTCACACTCACTCACACTCACACACACACACACACACACACACACACACTCACACTCACACACACACACACACACACACACACTCTCACACACACACACACACACACACACACACACACACACACACACACACACACACACACACACACACACACACACACTGCTGGATTGCTTTTCGTGAGTTGATCAGTTCTCTCTCGTCCTCGCGCTGGGTGGGATTTCGGAGCGCTCGAGGGCTGACGGATGCAGTGCGCATGCGCAGAAGGCGCGCTCAGTACCTGCCCGTGCGCTCATGACTTCACATGTTGCAACTCTCGGCGGACAATCACTTGAGTTAAGTTTCCAGCGGCGGTCGCTTCACCATGGTCGAGAGGAAAACACACAGCTAAGGAGTTCACCCGCCACTTTCACGGGATTTACTTCTAACGATGCATCTGAGAACATTGCTTTCGTGAAAGTTACCGCAGAATTACACTTGACTTGGACTTGTTTGAGGCAGAATGACGCACTGAAGACTTGCTTCGTGACATCGCGTGATTTTGACCAGCTTCGCTGATAAAGTATAATCTGCAGCTCGGCCAGAGGACTTCTACCTGCCCAGGTGTTCTGACCATGTCCAAGCCCATGGATCACGTTAAGCGTCCCATGAACGCGTTCATGGTGTGGTCCCGCGCGCAGCGGCGGAAAATGGCCCAGGAGAACCCGAAGATGCACAATTCCGAGATCAGCAAGCGACTCGGAGCGGAGTGGAAACTTCTGTCGGAGTCCGAGAAGCGGCCGTTCATCGACGAGGCGAAGCGACTGCGGGCGATGCACATGAAGGAGCACCCCGACTACAAATACAGACCCAGGAGAAAGCCCAAGACCCTGATGAAGAAAGACAAGTTCGCGTTCCCGATGGCGTATAACCTGGGAGAGCACGAGGCGCTGAAGGTGGGCGGCGTGCCGCTGAGCGAGTCTCTGATGGGACCGGACAAGGCAGCGGCGGCGGCGGCGGCAGCGGCGGCCAGGGTGTTCTTCAACCCCTCCATGTCTGCCAACCCCTACTCGTTTTTTGACCTGGGCTCCAAAATGACCGAACTTTCCCCTCCGTCGTTCCCCTACACCTCACCGCTGGGTTACCCGACAGCGACGGCTTTCTCCGGGGCTCATTCCCACACGCACTCGCACCCGTCACCGGGTAACCCGGGCTACATGATCCCGTGCAGCTGCGCGGCGTGGCCGTCGGCGGGGCTCCAGCCCCCCCTCGCATACATTCTGCTACCGGGAATGGGCAAACCCCCGCTGGAGCCGTATCCCGCGTACGCCGCGGCCTTATGAGACTCTGGACTGGAGAGGAAACGAGTTTTTAAATGTGAAATAAATGACA
This sequence comes from Gobiocypris rarus, assembly GCA_023029165.1. Lineage (NCBI taxonomy): Eukaryota > Metazoa > Chordata > Actinopteri > Cypriniformes > Gobionidae > Gobiocypris > Gobiocypris rarus. The sequence continues at coordinate 52,001,624 of CM040910.1, forward strand.
CGTGGAGCATGCACAAAGCTGAACGCGTGTGTGTGTGTGTGTGTGTGTGTGTGTCATGATAAGGTAACTCTGGAAGCCGGAGACACACGGCAGTGTGCGGCCCACCTGTTGACTGGACATCGCTCGGCTTTATCGGAAGGGGAAATGCTGTTTTATTCTCAAACTCAACCGTTTCTTTTTCATTCAGTCTGTAAATGTGTACAGTTTTATTAAACCATATCCAGTTCGTGCTCTAAATGCCGGAATCTACTATTTCCATGGATGTTTGTAATATTTATTGTCCAGTATCGCCGTGTCCCTTTGACATTTGCACAACGGAGACCACGAGCACTTATAAGTGTCATTTAATGAAGAGAAACACGTGAAATATTAATAACATGCCCGAGACAGATCATTCACGAACAGAAGTCAGTCCGGTTTTTTACTAACTCGAAGTGAAATTGTATGTTATATATGTTTTGCATAATTCCACTTATATGTACTTAAAATGCCACTGAGGAAGTGGGATATAATAAAGCCTATGCGGGAAAAAAGGAAATTGCTCTGTAGTTCTTGCACAAGATGTGTCTCTGAATGCCTCCGGAGCAGGTGAAGTGTAAAGTTTCCTCGAAAGGACGCTTTTGTTCGGGCTTTGAATAGAATTACTCGGAATTGTAAAGCAAGTCTTTGTAATCAAGAGCCAAAATCCTGATTTATCTCAACTCAAATCACGAACAGGGAGATAAAGCGGAGTTTCGCTGCTTTTAAACAGAGCAGACACGTAGGCAAAGCCCAATTAAACATGCAGTGTGTTTTATATAATTATATTAATCATTAGTTCTCAAACATATTCTTCAAAAAAAAAAAAAAAACAGAAGAAAAAAAAGCCGTGCTCGTTTTCTTCCCGATGAGCTCGTCCTCGCTGTAAACCCTCTCAGATTACATTAAGAAGTTAATTCATATGGCTCGGGCCAATTATGCAAAACTCATTTGGACTGTCCAGGGATAATTACCTCCGCCACGGTTAATTGAACCCTTTATTCTCTATTGTACCGCGCGATCGCAGCTCTCCACGGAACTTCCGGCCTGGCTCCGCAGAACTGACCCCTCTTTCACTCGACATGAACCGGACACATCATCAGATCATCATCAGCGCCATATCCATTCACACCAGATTCAGGCAGGACAATATTCATATGCGTTTGCAAAGCATTTATTATGCAAACCAACATTTGTTCAATTTGCTCACATTCTCGGTTAATTTAAGTTTGGTAATAAAATATGACTCTCTTTGATAGAAAGGGATGGATTACAGTCAGCGGTTGCATTTAAGAACACAATCAGAGAATACCAGTTTAGCTCAAGCTTCATTCAGTCTGGGGTGTCAAAGGTCACATTAGCATTAAAGAAGAAACACTTCAGCAAAACACATCATTCTGTAAAATCAGTTTGAGTTTATTAAGCGCTCTGGGCATTATATCTGGAGTCTGTGTGTGTGTACCTTCACACTGCGCTTTATTCCTTCCACTGAATCGGAATCATCCTGAGAAAAGCTTTCTCCCAGACAAGCCTCGCGGAGAAGGTCGCCGGCTCCTCAAAAGAGCGCACATTACCAGCCCCGTTTCCCTTTTTTCCCTCTTCTCCCTTTTCTCCCTCGGAGGAAAAGAGGGGGCACTAACTGAAAGAACTTTGTCTCCCTTCAGTCGGAGCGTTTAGACAGTCGAGGAGGTTTTGTCTGGGAACAAACCCGGAGTTGGGAGGCCTTTGTGCGCCTGTTGTTTGTTGAAGTGGAGCTCAGCGAAAAGCGCCTGCTTTCTCTCATTGTGCTTAAAGCAATCAGTGGTATTTGGAAAACTGTTAGCATTGTGCACTTCTTCTGTGTTCATTGTCCAGGATTTCTTTTCACAAGGTTTTTTTTTTCCTTTCCCCCTTTTTTTTCAGGCAATCCAGCTGGCCGGGGTGAATAGCGCTGCAATGTGTACACGCTTTGTCCCTGCGAGTCCTTCAAGTAGCCCTCACTGAATAGACTGAGTTGACACTGGATGACAGTGAAACAACATAATAAAAAATACATGAGCGCATGAATGGAGCCAGCCGCATAAATAAATAACATGGGTGACCAAAACTGGATAAACTGAATGACAAAACGGTGAAAGGGGAACAAAAAGATATTTAACACGGCAGATTAGCATTAGAAAGACATCTACAAAGCAGAACAATTGATGAATGCGTTTACAGGCCAAGAAAGGAGTGAACTGAATGGCTTTTGAATAGATATGCCTCTCCGAATAGATATCCAACAGCAACACATCCAAACACGGATCATAACAGCAACACATCCAAACACCGGATCATAACAGCAACACATCCAAACACCGGATCATAACAGCAACACATCCAAACACCGGATCATAACAGCAACACATCCAAACCCCGGATCATAACAGCAACACATCCAAACACGGATCATAACAGCAACACATCCAAACACCGGATCATAACAGCAACACATCCAAACACCGGATCATAACAGCAACACATCCAAACACCGGATCATAACAGCAACACATCCAAACACCGGATCATAACAGCAACACATCCAAACACCGGATCATAACAGCAACACATCCAAACACCGGATCATAACAGCAACACATCCAAACACCGGATCATAACAGCAGGGAAAACAATCCTAAACTCCACAGAGAGCGTCTCAAACGAGTCCGCACTGATTCATGCACACACGCCAGAGGTCCAATTCAGACAATCTAAAATTAATGAATTAAAACCAAATGTATGAAATGATCCCATGATGTTTTCTGAAGCGTTTGAGCTCATCGGCCTGTACCCTCGGACGCTCACAGTAATGAACTGGTCTGAGTTCAGCCGACTCAAATAACACAAACGAGTCTCTTTTATGAGTATTTAGAACTTTCTCTTCTTTTGAGTTCTCAAAACTGACACATTTTCAGAATCTGAATTATTTCACTGTTTTGAGTTTCATGAACTTGTTTCTTTTCATTTGGACAAACTTAAATTTAACTGAAACTGGACTGGGATTAATATTTCCCAGCATGCTTTGCCACGACACTCAAAAGGGAGAGGAAATGCTCAGATTGAGTGTTATATAATGTGTTTTAGTGCAAGATTAATGTTAAGGTGGAGATTTGGTGGTGTTTAGTGTTTTGTTTTGCTAGTTTAGAAGAGTTTCTGTTATGATGGGTTTGGTTTCCATCATGTGACGAAGAGCGGAGCTTAGACAACAGATTTATGATCAATGTGTTATATTATAGGTGCTATGCTATGCTAATGCTATCAATTTAATAATTAGCAGCATTTATTGAATTAGCCAGTTAAAGCTAGATAATTAAAAAAAAATTAGATTACATGATAATCTTAAAGGCACAATATTTAATTTTTTTTGGGGTTTCCCAAAGCCACTAGATCAGTGTTACATATTGTGTTGAGTTGTGTACATTTTCCCAAATGTTTCCAAGGATGTTTAAATCCATAAAAATCCTCAATTTTCCCCAGGACAGGCGCGTGTGTGTGTGCGTCAGTGACATCATCCGGTGTTATTGTGCAGTAACCATGGCAACACCAGCGGCGCTTTAATATCTGCTGTGTTTATGAGACACTGTTTGGATCATTGATGGACAGAAACTCATCATTGTTCTCCAGCTCAACACAGTTAGTCTGATTGTGTAAATCTGCTGTTCTTGATTTACATGTTTTACTGCCTAATATGATCTCGCTCACTGCAGTGTGAACAAGTGTCTCATAGTAGCATTATAACATCACTTTAACACTCACATGTGTGTGATATGATCAAACAGCGCTGCGTTATACACACACACACACATGAGCGGAAGAAGCGGAAGCGCTCGCTGCAGAATAAAAGCTCCGCCCACTCACGAGTCAAGACACGCCCCTGTGCTGAATAATTACACACTGCGCCTTTAAGTTAAATGTATGAGCTTACACAAATATAAGTTCAGAGGAATTAAAATGCATGAATACAAAATAAAAATCTGTAAATTCTGCTTACTTAAACTTTACATTTCTTAACTTAAATGTTTTTTTTTTTAGTTTGGCCGGCGTATCGGGTTTACAGTGACGGCTCTTCAAACCACAGCTGAAATGTCTTTATTTGAATCTTTATTTGAAATATATTTCTATCACTGACAGTGTTCTTCTAAGGAGGAGGAAATAATCTGAAATAAACGCTTAATATATTTGCAGTGCGTCCTATATTTTGTTTGGGATTATTTACACAATATGGGCTTTTTGAAAAGCATCTTTTCACGTGTGTGCATATTAAACATGTCAGATGTGGGAAAAACAGGGAAATATCCCATCAGCTGATGTGTGTTCTGTTCTGCTGGCGGAGATGGCATTAAATCCTCTGGTTCTGAGGCTATCAGTGAGAAATATAAAATCCTGAATGTGGAGAAGTTTAGCCGGAGGAGCAGTCAGGAAGAGAGACGGCTGATAAGTGCCTACACACGGCTGATTATTCCCTCGCTGCAGATTACATCCGTAATGAGGAGCACCGCATCCCAAACTCCCACAGGACTCCTGCAAGCCTTCATAATAATAATAATAATAACGCTGATTATTATTGTTGGTTCAAAAAAATCCTCACTGACTTCAATTTGTACGGCTTCCGTTTATTCATATTTCAACAGGATTATTTCAGCACGGATTCCACATGGGATGGTTTACAGACGTATGGATTCGCCCCGCGGCGCTCCTTAATGCTAATGTGAGAAACCCTCCGCCAGAGAATATAGAATATCATAATCTATATTTCAGCACTCAAAGCTGAACATAGTCACATCTAAAGTGTGTCGCATGATTCTATTCTATCATAAATAATACTATTCTATCCATTTTATTCCACTCTGTACCCCGGACGCTCACAGTAATGAACTGGTCTGAGTTCAGCCGACTCAAATAACACAAACGAGTCTCTTTTATGAGTATTTACCATTTTCTCTTTCTTTTGAGTTCTCAAAACTGACACATTTTCAGAATCTGAATTATTTCATTGTTTTAAATTTCATGAACTTGTTTCTTTTCATTTAGACAACAGAGAGTTTACTCAAATATTTGAAGTTCAGATGTAAGTGTACACAATAAAAATCTGCAAGTTCTGCTTACTCAAACTTTACATTTTAAACTTAAACATGTGATGAAACTGATCACCTCAATCTTTCTGAGTTTTGCCAATTTATTGGGTTTACAGTGTATTCTATCATATATCATATTCTTCTATTCTATCATATTTTATTCTATTCCGTTCTGTTCTATTCATTTCTATCATATCTATATCATATCTATCATATACTCTTATATAAAGCATTTAACAAATTATTACCCCTAATTTACAACGTTTTTTAAAACTCCTAAAGTAGCTCATAACTTAAGAGGTTTTGGAAATTTTTCTTTACCGAGAGCCCAAACCACTAGGAAATATTATTGTGTATCTGTTTGTGGAGTGAAACTCTGGAACAAATTGGACTTGCGACAAAAGCAATGCCGAACTATTCATCAATTTAAACTGTTATATAAACATTGGATCTGGTTAAAATATAGAGATGAGGGTCTTTAATGTAAATTGCTGTTGTATCCTGTCTCATAGTGTGAACATGTGCTCAGTGTTTCCTTACCATCATTGGTATGTGTCCATTACCATCGTTGGTATATTTCCCATTAAAATTGTGGCATTTTATTTTATTTTATTTATATTACATTATAGTTAAAGTGATGTTGTACTCTGTCTCATAGTGTTATCATGTGCTCGGTGTTTTCTTACCAGCGTTGGTATATTGTCCTTTACCATCGTTGGTATATTGTCCATTACTATTGTTGCTATTGCTTATTCCGATTACATTGTTAGTATAAATTGTTGTTATAAAAAATTACTTGTTACTTGTGGTAACGCCACCATGATATAACATTTGTAAGTAATCCGTGATAAATATAACAATGAAGCATTCATTATTAATCACTAAATGTTTAACTGGGGTGGGATTAAATAAGTAGTCTTCTTCCCACTCCCTTTCAGGCAGAATTCGATAGTCATATTTGAACACTTTATATTCTGTTTTTGTTTGTTTTTTTTGTTTTCCTTGCACTATATGACTTAAATTATAATTTGTCTACCTTGTACTTTTTGTGCCATTGCCTGGAATAAATGATAAATGAATGAATGAATGAATCATATTCTTCTATATTTTATCATATCATCATATCATATACAATTTTTTCTATTCTATCAGAGCATATCATATTCTTCTCTTCTATTCCGTTCTATCCTATTCTATTAAATTATATTCTATTATTCTCTTCTATAGTATTTTATTCTATTCTGTTGTCATATTCTTCTATTTTATGATTTCATCATATCATATCCTATTTTTTCGATTCTATCAGAGCATATCTTTATCTATTCTATTCTATCGTATTATATTATTATATTATATTTGATTCTGCTCTATTCTTCAATTTGATTGGTTTATATCATATATCTTCAATTCTATTCTATTCTAGTCAATTCTATTCTATCATATTATAATATTCTATTCAATATGATTGTATTCTATTGTATTCTGTTCTATTTTATTATATTATTTGATTTGATTCTATCCAATCCTATATCTTCAATTCTATTAAATTCTATTCTATCATATTATAATTTTCTATTCTATTTGATTCTATTCGAATATATTCTGTTCTATTATATTATATTATTTGATTTGATTCTATCCTATCCTATCATATTCTTCAATTATATTCTATTAAATTCTATTCTATTCTATCGTATTCTATTATTATATTCTATTTGATTCTATCCTATCATATATCTTCAGTTCTATTCTAGGTTCTTTTTCTGCTGCAGAGCCCCACGACTGAACCTTTGTGACAAAACAACAACCACAACAATATTTTAAACACTCACATAAATGCACTTTTCTTGCAGTTTGCTACAGCGTCCAAAGCACACACTAAAGGTGCAGAACTGGAACAAACCGAGCCTCTAATATCACACGTCACCTATCAGGAGCGCTCCTTCTTACAGAATACACATTCATCATCGAGAAATACCAGAGCCATCACCGCTCAGTGTTATTTATGACACACTATGAATATGACGATCACTAATTTGAATCTTCTCGATGTATTTCACAATGAGAGACGCTGGATGTCATGGGCTGCTCATGAATTGCAAAACTTGTTTGCTCTTTTTTCCACGTTGTCTTCTCGACACATCGCCCGTCAATATGTCAAGAGTGAAAACTTTCCCGGAAAGTTCCCCCGTCACACACCAGAATGCCGTTGTGTGTATTGATCTTCATAAACTCTTCTCTAACCCACGAGTGTGTTTGAAACCTGGAATAACCTTCAGACCTTTCCACCGCAGCCATGCATTCAGAACGACACGCATTCTGCCTTAAACTGGATCATTAGGATGAAATGAGCTGGGAAGCATCGGCGTGCCGTGAGGAGCGTGTTGGGAAGCATCCGTGTGCCGTGAGGAGCGTGCTTCATGTATGTAGGACAGCGTGTAAACACCAGTCATTAGGCTGGTAATGTCAGACTCATTGCGCTGCCGTGTCACTCTGAACACTCCTCCTGATATTAGTTTAACAAATGCAGTTTGATGCAGGATAAATAAATGTTCAAACGCTCATGTTTAGCTATTGAATCTCTGCACATCTAATTTGATTTCCAATCAGAGGTGACAGGCAGGTGGATCCGGAAGAGCTGCGGAGAGAGAGACTTTATGAACACAAGCTCAGGTGCGATATACGGGATACACACGCAGGGAAATCAGCCTATTTATACATTGTACAAGTATTGTTAAGTTCCTGTGCTGAAATATCTATATTTGATTAAAGATCTGATGTGTGTGTGACAGGAGAAATGACCCGATCAGAGAGAGAACAATTAAAAAAAGAAATAGAGCTATATTATTATTCATAAACTCAAAAACTGAGGGTTTAGAGACATCTGTGTGTGTGTTGTGATACAAGTATTCTCCTATTTACGTGTATATTTATATTTAATGATTGTATATATATTAAAAAGTGAAGTCACATAATAAGAGATTTTTATTCTGATGTAAATAACTTTATTGCCCCCTAAAGAAACAATATATATACATTTATTTAATTAATATATTTAATAGTTAATGGAATTTAAATGTGTCAAAATACGTTTTATTTTTAGTATTTATGAATTTAAAGTCGTTAACTTTTTTCTCATACTGTTTATATTTAATAATTATGTATATATTATATATAAATACATTTTCAAATGTTATGATGTATATTATATTTAGTCAATTATGTTAAATGTTATATTAAAAATACATGTGATCTTTTTATTGGCATTTTATATGACGAGTATTGTTGAAGACATTGTTAAAAGCGTCTGCTAAACGCATGAATGTAAATATGGTATAGTTAATCTTGATTGTTCCTCTGTGCATTGAAGTGTGTGCAAACCTGAAGTATGTAAAAGCTGTAAACGCGCATCCGTACATAAACGCCGACAGTAAAAGGGAGAAGATTTGAGCGGCACTGGGAGCAAAGAGAGATCTCATTTGTCATTTCTCTTTCCTAAGGGGAAGCACAGATTACAGCGCAGCACATGTGTGTAATAAAGCAGGAGAGAGAAGTATCTGCTCTAATGCAGGTCCTGAAACGCTTGTTTTTGGCAAACACGCCTGACCCAAATTTTCTGCCCCCTTCCTCCTCTGTAAGACGCTTTCCCAATCCTCACGCCCGAGGGCGACAACCTATCCTTTAAGGAAGGGAACACGCCTGCCAATGCCTTTCCATATAGCACGCTTAATGAAAGATCAACGCCGCCAATATAAGTCTTTCTTGTAGCAATAATTAGTGAGGGATCCGCACTCCAACACACCGGTTTGCTGAGCTAATACCAAAGGCAGATTACAGGCGCTGCCAAAGAGAGCCCTGGCATGAAGCTGGCAGCCGTTCGCCCTCAAAAACAGAAAAAAGCTTGACATCACATTAGCACACGGTCAAGGAGTTACATCCTAACACTTCCATAATCTGCTTTCCTGCACAATTAGCCTGCCATAATAAGTGTGTGTCGCGAGGGCTCTGAGGGCCGTGTGTGTGTGTGTCACTGCGCTGAGATCAGGAGCCGCCCGGGTCCCCAAGGGCCCAGTGTCCCTAAATGTGTCAAATTACATGTTTTAATATTTTGAATTTTAAGTCATGTTCACTTTTTCTCTTCTATATGTGTGTATATATATTTATATTTAATAATACACCGATCAGTCATAACATTATGAGCACTGACAGGTGAAGTGTTCCCGGTCTGCAGTGGTCAGGATCTATCAAAAGTGCTCCAAGGAAGGAACAGTGGAGAACCGGCCACAGGGTCATGGGCGGCCCAGGCTCATTGATGCTCGTGTGGAGCGAAGGCTGGCCCGTGTGGTCGATCAAACAGGCGAGCTACTGGAGCTCAAACTGCTCAAGAAGTTAATGCTGGTTCTGATAGAAAGGGCTCAGAATACACAGAGCATCGCAGTTTGTTGCGTATGGGGCGGCACAGCCGCTGACCAGTCAGGGTGCCCATGCTGACCCCTGACCCCGCCGAAAGCACCAACAGTGGCACGTGAGCATCAGAACTGGACCACGGAGCAATGGAAGAAGGTGGCCTGGTCTGATGATCACGTGTTCTTTACATCACGTGGATGGCCGGGTGTGTGTGCGTGGCTTACCTGGGGAACACATGGCCCCAGGATGCACTATGGGAAGAAGGCGAGCCGGCGGAGGTGATGCTTTGGGCAATGTTCTGCTGGGAAACCTTGGGTCCTGCCATCCATGTGGATGTTCCTTTGACACGTCCCACCTACCTAAGCATTGCTGAGACCATGTACAGCCTTTCATGGGAACGGTATTCCCTGGTGGCTGTGGCTCTTCCAGCAGGATAATGCTCCTGACACAAAGCACAAATGTGGGATGTGCTGATCAAACAAGTCGATCCATGGAGGCCTCACCTTGCAAATTACAGGACTTAAAGGATCTGCTGCTAACATCTTGCTGCCAGATACCACAGCACACCTTCAGGGGTCTAGAGGAGTCCATCAGAGACGGGTCAGCGAAAGGGGGACCAACACAATATTACAATACAAGTAATATCATCCGATCGTTGTTGTATCTCTCTATTAGTGTTACTCGATCTTAGCGCTGCATTCGATACTATCGATCACAGCATTCTTCAGAATAGACTCGAGGATTATGTTGGCATTAGTGGAACTGCATTGGCATGGTTTAAATCACACCTATCTGACCGTTATCAGTTTGTAGCAGTAAATGAAGAGATGTCACACCGATCACAAGTTCAGTATGGAGTACAAGGCTCAGTGTTAGGACCGTTGCTTTTCACCCTGTATATGCTACCACTGGGAGATATCATTAGGAAGCATGGCGTTAGATTTCATTGTTATGCTGATGATACTCAGCTCTATATTTCTTCACACCCTGAAGAAACTAACCAATTCACAAGATTAAAAGAATGTATAGATGATATAAAACATTGGATGAAGTAATTTCCTGAAACTTAAAAAAAAATTAATTGGACAAAAGCTCCACAAGTAGTGCCCTAGAATACTGTCTAACCCTCGATGGCTGCTCTGTCAAGTCCTCGTCAGTGAGGAACCTGGGTGTGCTCTTTGATACCAATCTCTCGTTTGAAAGCCACGTTTCTAGCATCTGTAAAACTGCATTCTACCATCTTAAAAATATATCTAAATTACGTCACATGCTTTCAATGCAAAATGCTGAACAGTTAATACATGCGTTCATGAGCTCAAGGCTAGATTATTGTAATGCTCTACTGGGTGGTTGCCCTGCTCGCTTAATAAACAAACTCCAGCTGGTCCAAAACGCAGCAGCTCGAGTTCTTACTAGAACCAGGAAGTACGATCATATTAGTCCAGTTCTGTCAACACTGCACTGGCTCCCTATTAAACATCGCATACATTTTAAAATCTTGCTTATTACTTATAAAGCACTAAATGGTTTATCTCCCCAGTACTTGAGTGAGCTCTTAACACATTATACTCCATCACGTCTACTGCGGTCTCTAAACTCTGACCTGCTGATAATACCTAGAATATCAAAATCAACTGCAGGCGGTCGATCCTTTTCCTATTTAGCACCTAAACTCTGGAACAGTCTTCCTAGCATTGTTCGGGAAGCAGACACACTCTGTCAGTTTAAATCTAGACTAAAACACATCTCTTTACTATGGCATACACACAGAACATGATCAGTTTATGTTATTCCGATCAGTAAATGATTATTAGGCTGCATTATCTAGGTCAGCCGGAACCGGGAACACTTCCCATAACACCTGATGTACTCTTTACATCATCAGAAGAATGGCATCTACGCTAATGTTAGTGTCTCTGTTTATCCCGAGGTCAGGCCATTTCCAGATCAGATGGGTTTGCGCGGGGATGATGATGGTATAGCTTCCAAAACTATTTCAAACCTATTGCATGGTTTCGTTCTCTGGCCACCAGGAGCTGTTGCCGTGCGGATGGGGTCTGGAACGCATTGGGGGATTTCTGTTTTAGTTGAGGATGGTGTTGTTTAAGTGGCGCCAAATTAAATACCAAATCTGTTTTTACAACAGAAATGAATCAATCAAAAACGTACTTTAGCTTTGTTTTTCTAAAGCAAAATGAATTCCTATTATCACTGTGAAGCAATCGGTGTTGTGGAAGTGCTGTATACATGAAGGTGACTTGGGTTGACAAGGTCATAATGTTGTGCCTGATCGTCAGTGTATATATATATATATATATATATATAAATTATCATATATTCAATATATGATATTATAATTATATAATATTATAATAATTATTTGAAAAAGTTAAGTCACATAATAAGAGATTTTCATTCTGATGTAAATAACTGGTTAAGAAACAATAAATATATACATATATTTAATTATCATATATTTAATATATATTAAATCATATGTGTATATACATATATATACTGTACCATCTACTTATATTACATTCAAAATCTTTTTTATTCTAATTTAAATAATAATTCATTACATGAAATGAATGAAGTTTTATCGCTCTATTTATCCCGAAGGCCACCTAAGAAGTTCTAATTGTTGTGACGAACTAATGACGTTCCTAAATGTTTTTGGATTCCAGTAAAATCTGAATCCGCAGGCCAATTCGGTTCAGTTGGAATTCCGACTCAGGAGCCAGAACCTACACCCACAAGGTTCTCTCCCGGTCCCCAGAAACCGGTGGACGCAAAGCTCCAGGAAAGTCTGCGGAAGAGAATGAAGTAGCGAGAAGAATGAGACGACGAGGAGCAGAGAGACAGGAAGAAGAGGGAAAACACACACACACACACACACACGCTGATGACACCCGGTTCCATTCTTCCGCTCTTTCCTTTTCTCCGCTCGGCGCCTGGCAGCACGGAAGGGCTAAGCTGGGAGCTGTAATGTCATTAAATTGCAAATGCTTTTTTTTCTTCCTTGCCGACACACACTGTTTACTTATCTGGCAAAAACATATGTTGGAAGGAATCCGTTAAATTCTGCCCATTGCCTTGGGTGAAAGTGCAATAGAAACGGACCCACTGAGCACCTTCAGTTGTCTCCTTTTAGCACTTTGCCTTATCTACAAGGCTGCTTAGCAGCAAACTGGCGAGTTCAATGAAAAATGAAGATACAGCGCGAGATTAGGGCCGAGAACAGTGAGAGGCAGACAGCTCGCGGAGAGGGTCATCCTGTCGCAAATGATTTTCAACTCCTCCTTTTCCATCTGCATAAATGACTATTTTTAAGGCATCTCTCGCGCCTGTATATTTTTCCCACTCTGTCACACATTTAATTTCACGCCCCGTGTTCTGAATATGCTTAAATGCATATCTCCGATGCACCTTTAAGCCCACGGAAAGAGGACTTTGGGGGAGGGAGAGATGGGACGTGCCGTAGAGATGCCGAGAGGATGCCGGGAAGGGGCGGCTTGGCAAAATTAAAGATAAAATGGTGTGATTTGCACTACAAGTCTATTACTTTATGACATTTACATAAAGTTTACCTCTGCAATTCCACCAGTTTTTTCTTCCTCTTCTTTCCCTTCCTCCGGACCACCTTCCCGTCGATCAGCCGCTTCAGCTCGTATAAATATGTATAAATCTTTGTTTGGGGAAAACAGAACTCCCGAATCGACAGAAAGTTTGAAGGGCGTGAGCGTGGATGATCTGCGTTCTACCCACAATGCCCTGCGGCCCGTCTCCTTACAGATCGACAGCTGCGGCTCAGAGACGTTTCTCCTGAAAGAAAGACAGAGATCTGAGTGGATTTCACTGATGGGGAGAAAAAGGTGCATTTTGATCTGAAATGGGATCTTTTGGTTTCAGAGCTGTTTTATGTGTTTATTTATCTGTCTCTGATTGATTGATTGATTGATTGATTGATTGATTGATTGATTGATTGATTGATTGATTGATTGATTGATTGATTGATTGATTTCTAAGCTGTTTATTTATTTATTTACTTATGCTGATATGGGATCTTGTATTTTCTGAGCAGTGTATTGATTGATTGACTAATTGATTGAAATATGTATTTATTTGTAGCAATTTAATTTATTTATTTATTCCTGAACAGACTGATTATTTATTTATTTATTCATTCATTCACTTAAAATTTTGTAATTCTGATATGTATTTTTTATTTTTAAATTTTTATTTTTATTGTTGTTAATGTGTAATTAGTTTTTCTGGAAAAGCCGATAAATACATTGTTAAAAAATGTGACTTTATTTTGATGGCCCACTTTACACATTCTATTAACTATAAGTACCTACATGTCAACTAACTCTCTTTAGAGTATTACTAGACTGTTAGGTTAGGGTTAGTAGAATAGGTTGACATGTAGTTACTTGTAGTTAGTAGAATGACTGTTGAGAGCATCAAAATAAAGTGTTAGCCGATATTAAGCACAGTCTACTAATACTGTAATGACTGCTAGTTGACATGTAGTTGCAAAGTTACTTGTAGTTAGTAGAATGACTGTTGGAGCATCAAAATAAAGTGTTAGCCGATATTAAGCACAGTCTACTAATACTCTAATGACTGCTAGTTGACATGTAGTTACTTGTAGTTAGTAGAACGTCTGTTGAGAGCATCAAAATAAAGTGTTAGCCGATATTAAGCACAGTCTACTAATACTCTAATGACTGCTAGTTGACATGTAGTTGCAAAGTTACTTGTAGTTAGTAGAATGACTGTTGGAGCATCAAAATAAAGTGTTAGCCGATATTAAGCACAGTCTACTAATACTCTAATGACTGCTAGTTGACATGTAGTTACTTGTAGTTAGTAGAACGTCTGTTGAGAGCATCAAAATAAAGTGTTAGCCGATATTAAGCACAGTCTACTAATACTCTAATGACTGCTAGTTGACATGTAGTTGCAAAGTTACTTGTAGTTAGTAGAATGACTGTTGAGAGCATCAAAATAAAGTGTTAGCCGATATTAAGCACAGTCTACTAATACTCTAATGACTGCTAGTTGACATGGAGTTGCAAAGTTACTTGTAGTTAGTAGAATGACTGAGAGCATCAAAATAAAGCTCTTTTATTGCTCTATACTATTTGTCAATAATCGCCTCATTTGCCCTAAACATCCGAACACAAATGTGATACTTCCATACAGCTCTGAGCAAAGCAGCACAGAGTAAAGTCAGAGATCTGAGAAGGTTAGGGTTAGTGTGTGTTTGGAGGAGGTCCGGAGGCCCTGTCTTCCACCCGATGGCCGCTGCGGATTGGCCTGACGGGACGGCGAGGACGAGAGATTGGGCTATTCAGAGCACGCCCGCTCTTCTTATTGTCTGGCCTGATCCACGTTTGAATACTCTCCCTCCCTGCTTCCAAACAGATGAGAAAGGCTTAGGAGCCGCACGGCTTTCTCTCCACTCCTTTTTTATTTGCAATTAAATGCATTTCAAATGGAACAACTCTACAGAAAGCAATTTCGATAAGAGAAGAAAAAGCCATTGCTTTCCCACCTCCATTGTTGGAATTTTTGCATTTCACCCGCATTCTGTTATGTGAAATTGCACAATCAAAAACATATCTCGACAGTGGATGTGCCTCAAAAATTTAATAGTCCCATATTGAAAATTAAATTGCATCTTAGAAATCATTTAAGCCCTTTTCTCGTTTTCTTTCTCACGCGCCTTTCATCCTTTCCCGCGCACTTTTCCCTTTGGCTTTTGACTAGCGACAAAGGTTCTAATTGTATTTCACTAAAACTGAAACGTTATATTTCCTTTTTATTTTCCGCCTGGGCCTGACCGCTTTTTATGCGATAAAATGAGGATATTGGAATTAGAGGCATCTGGTGACGTCGAGGCCGTATTGTGTGTGAAGCGTGCGACGTCTCCTCCCCGATTGGCGCATCTTTGAAGGATTTCTGAAGCACTGTAAATAGCTCCAAAACCTCTCTTACAAGCTTTACCCCCGCAGCACTTTGTAACTTATCGGCCTTGCCTTGTGCCTCCTCTATGGCTGGCATTATGCTAAAATGTAAATCGCTAAGCTGCCGGAGATGTGGGTGTGACCGTGGCACTCAGGCAAGCCAATCCTGTGTGGATTTCTTGGAGCCGTCGGAAAAGGTTCAGTTAAGCGACGCAGTCAGGAATCGGCCCCTTCCATGTCCAAGAAATGTGATTTTAGCGCTGCTGATTTCACATGTACTCTCCTCAGGGCTGAGGGAGCACACATCCGGACGGTTTATCCTGTAGTCATTCGGTCGAGCTCAAACAGAATCACTGCAGCCATTCTCATGTCTACGCCGTTACGACTGTAACACGGCAAACCATATTCATTATCAAAAAATCATTAAGCACACAAATAAAAAGCACACATAGTAGCCTATTGTACTTAAACTGTAAGATTTTTGGATAAAAATATCCACTAGAACAAAATTGTTATATATTATGTTGACTTGCACTTCTATTATCCCAAATGTTTCACAGTCTAAATCCAGAGCCATCAGCCGCTGTAACGGCTGTCAGTGAAGTCACATCCGCATAATACCCTCGATTTCCAGAGGAAACACCAAAGAGGCTTTAATATATTGTGTGTTTTATTAGACAGGTGAGCAACTGTTTGGACGCCTTCATCGTCAGTAAATGAATTACTGATATATAGATCAACCCGGTTGGGCATATTTATTGAATCTCTTGTACCTCAAAGACATTTTTCTATCAGAAAGAGCATTAGTTTTGTAGGAACAGTCATACCGCATTTTCTCCATCTCACAATATATTTTAAAATGACCTGCATGCCATTTAGCAACACAAGT
This sequence comes from Gobiocypris rarus, assembly GCA_023029165.1. Taxonomy (NCBI): domain Eukaryota; kingdom Metazoa; phylum Chordata; class Actinopteri; order Cypriniformes; family Gobionidae; genus Gobiocypris; species Gobiocypris rarus. The sequence goes on from CM040910.1 coordinate 52,018,006, forward strand.
TATCCAGCTTTTATTAATATGATATTGTAATATATAAATCCAGATTACTGTGCAACAATTAGAGTAACGTTATAACTGCCAACACACTCAAATATATTTTAAGTATGATTATTTTGACCAAATAAAACAGTGCTGTGTTTTTACAAAAGCAGTGTAATATTCCTCCAGTGTAGATCAGCTGTTCTCTGTGTGAATATATAGTAAAGTGCCATTTATTCCTGTGATCAAAGCTGAATTTATCATATATATATATATATATATATATATATATATATATATATATATATATATATATACACACATAATGAAGTGAGCAGTAACATATCCAAGGTGACTATACTAGAAAATGATTTGTGCCAGTGTTCAGAGTTCTGCTGCCCTCTAGAGGCCGTGAATGAGTGAACTCCACTGAACGATTAGCTCTAGTGTTCAAAGAACACGTGATCATCAGACCAGGCCACCTTCTTCCATTGCTCCGTGGTCCAGTTCTGATGCTCACGTGCCACTGTTGGTGCTTTCGGCGGGGTCAGGGGTCAGCATGGGCACCCTGACTGGTCAGCGGCTATGCCGCCCCATACGCAACAAACTGCGATGCTCTGTGTATTCTGAGCCCTTTCTATCAGAAACAGCATTAACTTCTTGAGCAGTTTGAGCTCCAGTAGCTCGTCTGTTTGATCGGACCACACGGGCCAGCCTTCGCTCCACACGTGCATCAATGAGCCTGAGCCGCCATGACCCTGTGGCGGTTCTCCACTGTTCCTTCCTTGGAGCACTTTTGATAGATCCTGACCACTGCAGACCGGGAACACCCCACAAGAGCTGCAGTTTTGGAGATGCTCTGACCCAGTCGTCTAGCCATCACAATCTGGCCCTTGTCAAACTCGCTCAAATCCTTACGCTTGCCCATTTTTCCTGCTTCTAACACATCAACTCTGAGGACAAAATGTTCACTTGCTGCCTAATATATCCCACCCACTAACAGGAGCCGTGAGGAAGAGATCATCAGTGTTATTCACTTCACCGGTCATAATGTTAAGCCAGATGTATGTCATAATTTCACTCTTTTAAGTGAAAATTTAGCAGAGACCATATAAACATCACATACACACTTACGCTGTCCCAAACCAGACAAAAGCAGATTTACAGGCAGATTGTCCAGAGACGTGTGAATCAGAAATCGTTTGTGTTTTAATATCGGAGCGGGAAAGTGCAGATGTGTGAGAGGACCCATGGGAAACCTGTCATAATGCCAGACCGATCCACGCTTCATTTAAAGCATTTTGCATTTTCTTCCATGAAGCCGTGAGCTTTTGAAATGAAAGTGAAGTGCTCTCGATTACAATCTGAAAGGCAGCCTTTCTCTGAATCGACACATTAGGTTCCCTAAAACGTGTGGCGTACGGAGACAGCCATTAGCAGAACTGATGCGTTTTTCCATCAACATCATCATCATCATCATCATAATAATACACAGAATTAAGCATCACCTTCATCTGGACGTCCCTTTGAAATGCTATTAATCGAGAATCTCTCATTGTCGCCGCTTCAAAGGATAAACGCGTCCTCAGAATATTTCAACTCTTTTTTCATGCCTAAAACAATCGTGTTTTCAGCGAGGCTCCAGAGAAGTGCTCTTTACTGAGCCCGGCGAGCGCAGGCCACTCACACCACAGCAATTAAAGCACCTTCCATGAGTCCCATTAGCAGACAAACACACATACTGACGGACAAAGAGCCAAGCCCATCTGTGTGTTCATCAGCAAACCTCACAGGAACACTTTTCACTCGTCTGCCGCGCTTTCATGCAGATCGCTCGCTTTTTAAAACATTAAAAAGTTTTATGTTTTAAAAATTGTAGGCTATTCATAATCTTGCATTCATCTTTTTTCCGATTAAAAACAGCATTTAGTTGTGATGTTATAAACTTAAAAATATCATTGTGTCATCAAACCTGTCATAAATATATATAAGAAAAATAAAACTTCAGATTTTCTCCATACACTATACAAAATACTGGGTTAAAAACCCAGCGATTGGGTTGTTTTTACTCAGCGATTGGGTTGTTTTTACTCAGCGATTGGGTTGTTTTAACCCAGCGATTGGGTTGTTTTTACTCAGCGATTGGGTTGTTTTTACTCAGCGATTGGGTTGTTTTTACTCAGCGATTGGGTTGTTTTTACTCAGCGATTGGGTTGTTTTACTCAGCGATTGGGTTGTTTTACCCAGCGATTGGGTTGTTTTTACTCAGCGATTGGGTTGTTTTACCCAGCGATTGGGTTGTTTTTTACTCAGCGATTGGGTTGTTGTTACCCAGCGATTGGGTTGTTTTTACTCAGCGATTGGGTTGTTTTTACTCAGCGATTGGGTTGTTTTTACTCAGCGATTGGGTTGTTGTTACCCAGCGATTGGGTTGTTTTTACTCAGCGATTGGGTTGTTTTTACTCAGCGATTGGGTTGTTTTTACTCAGCGATTGGGTTGTTTTTACTCAGCGATTGGGTTGTTTTTACCCAGCGATTGGGTTGTTTTTACTCAGCGATTGGGTTGTTTTTACTCAGCGATTGGGTTGTTTTAACTCAGCGATTGGGTTGGTTTTACTTAGCGATTGGGTTGTTTTAACTCAGCGATTGGGTTGTTTTTTCTCAGCGATTGGGTTGTTTTAACTCAGCGATTGGGTTGTTTTTACTCAGCGATTGGGTTGTTTTTACTCAGCGATTGGGTTGTTGTTACCCAGCGATTGGGTTGTTTTTACTCAGCGATTGGGTTGTTTTTACTCAGCGATTGGGTTGTTTTACTCAGCGATTGGGTTGTTTTTACCCAGCGATTGGGTTGTTTTTACTCAGCGATTGGGTTGTTTTTACTCAGCGATTGGGTTGTTTTACTCAGCGATTGGGTTGTTTTTACTCAGCGATTGGGTTGTTGTTACCCAGCGATTGGGTTGTTTTACTCAGCGATTGGGTTGTTTTTACTCAGCGATTGGATTGTTTTTACTCAGCGATTGGGTTGTTTTTACTCAGCGATTGGGTTGTTTTTACTCAGCGATTGGGTTGTTGTTACCCAGCGATTGGGTTGTTTTTACTCAGCGATTGGGTTGTTTTTACCCAGCGATTGGGTTGTTTTTACTCAGCGATTGGGTTGTTTTACTCAGCGATTGGGTTGTTTTTACTCAGCGATTGGGTTGTTTTTACTCAGCGATTGGGTTGTTTTACTCAGCGATTGGGAGTTTTTTTACTCAGCGATTGGGTTGTTTTTACTCAGCGATTGGGTTGTTTTTACCCAGCGATTGGGTTGTTTTACTCAGCGATTGGGTTGTTTTTACTCAGCGATTGGGTTGTTTTACTCAGCGATTGGGTTGTTTTTACTCAGCGATTGGGTTGTTTTTACTCAGCGATTGGGTTGTTTTTACTCAGCGATTGGGTTGTTTTAACCCAGCGATTGGGTTGTTTTTACTCAGCGATTGGGTTGTTTTTACTCAGCGATTGGGTTGTTTTAACCTTAAAACTAAAAGATTAATATTATATATCTAATACATTAGTTTCTATTAAGTCACTTTAAGTCTTTTATGTACTGTTAAATGCATTATTTAATTGTGTATTTAAATCCAATTTTTATTAATTTATGTTAATCGTTAATTTAATAGATTCATACTTTTTATTTTAATCACATTTTATTCATTTATTTTAATCTAATTTTAATCTATAATTTTTTACATTTTATTATACAGTCCCTGACAAAAGTCGTGTCGCTTATCTATTTTGTAGAAACACCTGCTATTAACCTGATTTTTAATTCATCAATTGGTGTTAGAAATAGCTCATATGAAAAGCTAAAACCCTCCCAAATGATGTTTAATGCACTGAAATAAATTAGTTTCACTGAAAAAAGATTTATCATTTAATCAAGACAGAAAGGTCAAATTTTGGCAAGATAAAAGTTTTGTCGCCTATACAGAAATTGAACAAATTTACTGCAAATACAGAAATATGTCAGCTAATTAAGTAGTGGTGCTGTGAGATCCAAATTTAATATCTTGTATGACTTCCATGAGCTTGAAGGACTGCATCCATGCGGTTTGGCAAGGACTCATACAATTTATTGGAAAGCAGTCTTGCATGCCTCCCAGATTTCATCAATATTCTTTGGTTTGGTCTTCCATGCTTCCTCTTTCATCCCACCCCACATATGCTCAATGATGTTCATGTCTGGTGACTGGGCTGGCCAATCCTGGAGCATCTTGATCTTCTTCGCCTTGAGGAACTTTGATGTGGAGATGGAAGAATGCGATGGAGCTCCATCCTGCTGCAGAATTTGGCCTCTTTTATGGTTGGGAATATAAGAGGTAGCTAAGATTTCTTGGTATTTTAGACTATTGAAGTTGCCTTCCACCCTGCAGATCTCTCGCACACCCCCATACTGGATGTAACCCCAGACCATGATTTTTCCGCCACCAAACTTCACTGTTTTCTGGGTGAATCTCGGATTCAGGCGGGCTCCAGTAGTTCTCCTGCAATATTTGCGGCGACTGTGGTGTAATTCAACAGAAGATTCATCTGAAAAATCCTTCTGCCACTTTTCCAGCGTCCATCCTTTTAGCAGGCTGTGGGCTTTGGCAAATGCCACACGGTTTTTCAATTGTCTTTTGTTTAGTGCTGGCTTCTGGGCACTGATTTGACCATGGAGGCCATTTCCAGACAGAATCCGACAAACTAGTGTTGCACGATATACCAGTACCAGAAAAGTATTGCGATACCCTGCTATTACAAACGGTACGATATGGAATTGTATTAGTACCGGTACTTTAAGAAGGACCGGGCGTTAATAAGAGCTGTATTTATTTGTGTGGATGAGTGACAGCAGGAGTCAGGATGTGTGTGTGAGCTCTCCACCGTTCACTAAACACTGGAAGCTGAAGAGTTAAATACACACGCGCAGCGCATGACAAAGAAAGCAACACAAACATGCGCACATGAGGAAATACAGCGCGGCGCGGGATGTGCTCGATCTGAAGCGCGAGCACACGCCTTTCAGACAACATGCGATCGCGATTCAGTTCTTTCTGATTATGGGTTTCAATGGTCAAAGATATGTAAAAAATGCACATCCTGTGAGTATTCAGGTAAACAGTCGGGGGTGTCTTTAGTGAACGTGTACAGTCGAGGTAATTGGATCCGTGTTAAGCCGGATCTAATATTCTGTGATTAATGTTAATCAAACAACAATGAAAAATAGAAAACCACCCCATGGTTGGCTAAACAATTTTAATATATTCATTGTTAATCGGTGAATAGTTAATTTATTGACTGAGGGTTTTTTTTTTGTGGATTATTTAATTTATCTCTTGACTTGCTATACTGTTAAATAGACCTATAGCTGAAAAACAAAGCACTGTTTTTGTCATATTGTTTGTAATTTGCATTTTTTTGCTTATTTTTAAAAACAAAGATTGCAATAAGAAGAAATGGTCAAAAACCAGAGCAGGAACATGCTGGCCAAGTGATTTTTTAGCTAAAACAACAACAACAACAAAAAACACTATTAATAATAAGTTCTGTTGTCATATTCAATTACTTTTACTGGGTGTTTTTTTTGACCGTGGTATCGATTAAGTATCGGTATTGAAGTATTTTAGTCTGGTATCGTATCGAAGTCATAATTTTGGTATCGTGACAACACTACGACAAACTGTTCTGGTTGACACCGGGACTTCAGGTGAGCAGGTCTCGTGGAGCTGCAGTGGAAAATGGGCTGGCCTTGGGTTTCGAGCCAACAAACGGTCCTCTCGAGCAGTTGTCTTGCAGGGTCTGCCTGACCTGGGTTTGTCATAAACGTCTCCAGTCTCTTCAAATCTTTTTCTTATCCTCTGTACTTGACGCTGAGACACTTTGAAGGTGTCTGCCACATCAGCAGTGGATCTGGTCTTCAGCCTCTTGATAATCTTTAGTCTCAGGGTGAATCTTAGGCAGGTTTGCAGAGGTCTAGTTGCAGTTGATGTGAAGGTCTAGTGCACTGGGGTTCTTTTTATACACACCTGAGATCTAATTTATCCATTATTAGTCACAGGTGAAGCTCATATGACAAGGCCACAACACTTGTGTCTTTGCAAAAATTCACTCAACTGGCTTTACCAAGCTGTGAATATTAGAATATTTTTTGACAGTTTAATTTTGCACTGAAACATTATTACAAAAGCTGTTGGGATTAAAATGAGCCATTTCTTGTAAAAAAAATCTTGATAAGAAATATATTTCAGCGGCACTTCAGTTAAATTTGTACACAAGCGACGAGACTTTTGTCAGGGACTGTATGTTAATTTAACAATTAATCACTTTATTTAAGCTAATTTATTATTTAATTAATTTCTTATTTAGTCACAGTTTTCAAGTCAGGTCAGCTTTATTTATATAGCGCTTTTAACAATGCAGATTGTTTCAAAGCAGCTTCACAGTGTTAAACAGAAAAATAATGCAACAATATATTTCGATTATCATACAGTAACAATGTGGGCTAAGATTTCCACATATATTTATTTTAATCTCATTTATAATTTTTTTTTACATTTTTATCATATGTTAATATTCCATTCAATCATTTATTTTGTATTTATTTTAATCTCATTTATTTTTATTTACTTAAATTAGTTAATGTGTTTTCTCTGGACTTTTCCCGGACCTCAGTTTGAAACCCTAACTCTAGTCACCACATATCTTTAACACACACACACACACACACACACACACACACACACACACACACACACACACACACACACACACACACACACACACACACACTTGTTGTGTTTCCATGTTTTATGGGGACATTACATAGGCGTAATGCATTTTATACTGTACAAACCGTATTTTCTATCCCCTACACTGCCCTAAACACACACATCACACACACACACACACACACACACACACACACACACACACACACACACACACACACACACACACACACACACACACACACACACACACACACACACACACACACACACACACACACACACACACACACACACACACACACACACACTACCCATCACAGGAGACATGCTGCATTTTTATTTTTTCAAAAAACATCACTTAGTGTGATTTATAAGATGTTTTCCTCATGGGGACCAAAAAATGTCCCCACAAGGACAAAAATTTGGATATTGCCATCTTTGTGGGGACATTTTGTCCCCATACCGTAGGGATTACCAGTCCACACACACACACACACACACACACACACACACACACACACACACACACTACGCTGCACGCCTGCATCTGCAATGCCTTTGCCCTTTGCACACTTTGCACACACACACACACACACACACACACACACACACACACCTCCTCCGCTGGGTAAATCAGCTCTGCAGCGCCACCTCCTGCTGAAGCTCAGAGAACAATGATGACAATCTGCAGAATCGCCAGATGAATATGATCCCTCCTGCAGTGACAATACATCATACAATACAGATTCAGAAGCACAGAATCAAAACCTGCTCTTCTGTGATTGCATTCACTGATCAGGACACAAAAACATCTGATTATTTATATTTCCATACTCTTTATTGTAATTCATTTGAAATCAAACCAATCCCAATCACATCCCTAAATGATGTGGATGCTTTATCGTTTAGGCCGTCTCATTCTTTATCTGAGAATAACAGTAAAGTTATGAGCACAAACACGTGTTTCCTAACATTAGTGCATGAACAGATGAACACAGCCTTTATTAATGTTAGTTAATAAACATGTTCATGTTAGTGCAGTAGATAATAATAACAGAGACATGGATCAGGCATGTTAATAATGAAGTGCTCTGTCTGTTATTAATCTCAGGATCATGAGATGTGAGAAATGTACAGAACGGATGCACAGGAACACATGACGCCTGCAGGAGCATCTGTCCCGTCTGTCCCGTCTGTCCCGTCTTTACATGGCTAGCCTCCGGTGAGACGTGTGACCGGCTGATGATTCCAGAACAGTGCAGCGTTTCTGCGGCTCCTGGAGAGAAAGGTGAGGATTCTCCTGCTCTCCTCATTCACACGCCGAGGGTTTCCTGAGACCGTCTGAGTCCCGAGGATTGGGAAAGGCTTTGGTCAGTGACCCGGTCAGTCACGAGAACGACCCGACCATTACATAAGCACAGAATAATCATTATATCATATGCAAAATATTAATACATCTATAAACAAATCCATAAATAGAAAATCTCTCTCTCAAAAGATGAAACTCAGACTGGTTTGCATTTCTTTAAAAAGTGTTGAAAAATGACTGACATTTTGCAGTTTTTAATACAATGACATTCATATAATTCTAATATTATATATCTAACATTAGTTATTAATTCACTATTATATATCTTTCTACTCACTATAACAACGTACAGTCAATCGCATCATATTTAAATCCAGTTTTTATGAATTTATATGCATTGTTAATTTAATATATTAATAGAATTTTTATTTTTATTTTATTTTGCATTTTTTTATTTGACATTTTATTATTATTTATTTATTTTAATAAAATTTTATTTATGCACTTAATTTAATACATGTGGGTTTTCTCTAAACTTTTGCACGTTTCTTTAAGCTAATGTATTTATTAATTTTATTATTATTATTATATTCACAGTTTTACATTTTTACTTTTCCACATATATTTATTTTAATTTATTCATTTATTTCATATAAATAAAAAATTAAGCAAATGTATTTATTTGCTCATTTTATTATTAATCTTTGTGCATGTTTATGTTAATTTAACCATTAGTCACTTATTTATTTATTTTAATCTTTTATATGTATTTAAATGTTTTCATGGTTTTTCTCTAGACTAGAAAAAACATTTCATAAGAAATGAAAAATGTATGATTATATAATATATAAAATATGAAAAATATTTTAAATAAACAAGAAAATCTTGTTTTTTCTCTCTCAAAAGACAAAGCTCAGACTAAGTTTGCATTTATTTAAAAGTACGTTTGTTAGAAACATAAAGAGATTTTGTCGTGTTTAATGCAATGGCATTCATAAATCAGTGTTATTGTTAACTAAAACTACTAAAAATATCCTCATTCATTGAAATAAGGCTGAAATAAATGAAAAACTTGAAATACTAAAACTAATTAAAGCTAAAAACAGATTTAGATTTAAAAGCGCCGAGCATAAGACTGAGACACAGAAGCCTCTGTGCCTGCGGTCGACTGAGACGCAATCATGGGAGTCTCAGCTAATACAAATATAAACAGTGTGATATGATCTGAAGCATCGACACATCTGCTGTAGAAGAGTTGAACCATTGAGGAACGGGCTTTTCCCCTCAGGGCTTTTCCTGGCATTAGCGGGCCTCTGTGTCAGGTGATGACCACGGACGTCCGGAGTAATCCTGCCATTCCAGCGTATAAATCCAGCCACGGGAGAATGAGCATGTAATGTGCGGAAGGAGAGCGTTACACGCGTATCACTGCATGAAATCCTTGAGCACACAGTGATAGAGCGGTCAGTCATGAGGCAGGGACGGACGCTGGTGCTGGCTGTGTGTGGGCTCTGATCGGGCTGGGGTGGGTTGGGCCGGCGGAGGCTCAGTTTCCTCGAGTCTGCTGCACCGTGGAGGGCATCCTGTCCAAAGAGTGCTGTCCGGCGCTGGGATCCGACCCGGAGAACCGCTGCGGAGTTCTGTCCGGCCGGGGAAACTGCAGCGATGTTCACGTGGACTCCAAACCCTGGGGAGGACCGTACAGACTGAGGAACGTGGACGACCGGGAAAAATGGCCAACCAAATTCTTCAACCGGACCTGCCGATGCTTTGGTTTGTATGAAACATCATTTCAGCTGTCAAATTGTTTAACTTGTTTATGGCTGTTTACATACTCCTATTTTTTAATTGATTTGAATATAATTAAACATTAATGAGTGTGTTCGGTGTTGCGCAGGGAACTTTGCGGGTTATAACTGTGGCGAGTGTAAGTTCGGCTGGACCGGGCCGGAGTGTGAGCGGCGTAAAGCTCCCGTCGTGAGGAAGGACATCCACTCCCTGAGCGCTGGAGAGCTGCAGGAGTTCCTCAGTGTCCTGGACCGGGCCAAAACCAGCGTCCACCCGGACTACGTCATCGCCACGCAGCACTGGCTGGGTCTGCTGGGCCCCAACGGCACCGAGCCGCAGTTCAGCAACATCTCCATCTACGACCTGTTCGTCTGGCAGCACTACTACTCCGTCCGGGACACGCTGCTAGGTGAAGGACCCTTACCCGAGGCTCTTCTCACTGATGTCACAACAGTGCTTTCCTTTCACGCCTTTTCCTTCCTCTCCATCACTTGATTACCATCGTTTTTGACAATAATTTTATGTTAAATCACAAATCCAGAAAAAGTCAAACAAAGAATTTTCAGAAAAAATACACATTTCATAGGGCCCTGATATTGTACAAATGTAATACATTATTTGTTTAAATTTTATTAATTAAATTGATCAACCATTGAAATGGGATCCAGAAAATTTTAATGGAAAATACAGAATTTGGGAAAATAAAACGGAATTTTGGAGAGGAAAAAAATAAAATTAAAAAAATGGTATATATATACCATTATTACCATTAAAATTTAATACCAAACATGTAAAACTGGAGGGAATACATTTGGGGAAATATATGGATTTGATTGGTCTCTGCTAATGTAGATCAGGTGGTGTATGATGCGATTATGATATTGACCTGATTTCTGATTTCAGGTCCAGGACGTCCTTTCAAAGCCATCGACTTTTCCCACAAGGGTCCGGCATTCATCACCTGGCATCGCTACCATCTGCTCAGCCTGGAGAGAGAACTACAGGTCAGAACTACACTAACCCTAACTACAGGTCAGAACTACACTAACTCTAACTAACTCTAACTACAGGTAAGAACTACACAAACCCTAACTCCAGGTCAGAACTACACTAACTCTAACTACAGGTCAGAACTACACAAAACCTAACTACAGGTCAGAACTACACTAACTCTAACTACAGGTCAGAACTACACTAACTCTAACTACAGGTCAGAACTACACTAACTCTAACTAACTCTAACTACAGGTCAGAACTACACAAACCCTAACTACAGGTCAGAACTACAATAACCGTAACTACAGGTCAGAACTACACTAACCCTAACTACAGGTCAGAACTACACTAACTCTAACTACAGGTCAGAACTACACTAACTCTAACTAACTCTAACTACAGGTAAGAACTACACAAACCCTAACTCCAGGTCAGAACTACACAAAACCTAACTACAGGTCAGAACTACACTAAACCTAACTACAGGTCAGAACTACACTAACCCTAACTACAGGTCAGAACTACACAAAACCTAACTACAGGTCAGAACTACACAAACTATAACTACAGGTCAGAACTACACTAACCCTAACTACAGGTCAGAACTACACTAACCCTAACTACAGGTCAGAACTACACTAACCCTAACTACAGGTCAGAACTACACAAACCCTAACTACAGGTCAGAACTACACTAACTCTAACTACAGGTCAGAACTACACTAACCTAACTACAGGTCAGAACTACACTAACTCTAAAGGTTAGATAGAACTACACTAGAGTTAGTTAGAACTACACTAACTCTAACTACAGGTCAGAACTACAGGTCATAACTACACTAACTCTAACTTGCTCTGTTCAGATCATTATTTAAAGAACCAGATAAATTTGAGCTGCTGCACAGTATCTGCTGTCCAAACTGATGCAAAATAAGCACATAAGCATATTTGCCACTATTTCAGTGTGCCACTGAACTTTCCCAGGCAAAAGCAGCATGTGTTTTCTTCCCATCAGAAACTCACAGGTACGAGAACTTCGCGTGCCGTACTGGAAGTTTGCGACGGGCCAGCCGGAGTGTGACGTCTGCACTGATGCTCTGTTGGGAGGACGAGACCCCGGGGACCCGTCCCGCATCAGCCCCAGCTCCCGCTTCGCCCGCTGGTCCGTGGTGTGTGACAGGTGCGTCCGGGTAACCCGTCTCTGCTGTTAGAGGAGAAGCAGATGATTCATCTGTGACACTATTAAAAGTGTTTACGATCTGCGGTTAGGGATCATATTGTCATTTTATCAGGAAAAGTAGCAAAAAAGTGTTAGAAAATAAATTAAGACGACAGAGTAATGTCTACAGAGCCACTAGAACAACATCCTCAAAACATCCTTTTTATTAGGTGTTCAAGAGCTGAAACTGATCGAAGAGACTTAAAAAGGAGGGCTGGTAATACTCACAGCGCCTACAACGTCACCAAAGATCCTCCCAATTGGCCTGACGGGGGCGCTACAGTTCTCAAAAGTAAAAAATAGCTCATAACTAAATCGTCCTAAATCGTTAGTCGTATGCGCAAGTGGCTTATATCGTTGGAATCCTTAGCTCAAGTCAAATTTAAAAACTAGTCATTTTGTGCCTGATTGGAACCAAAACAGTGCAGAAATATTCTCTGGAGTGTGAATATCAATATTTATGAAAAAATTGCAACGATTGGCCACTGGAAGCGCTATAACATGCAAAAAAAATTGAATGGCTATAACCACCCAACTGCTAGTCTAAATTACTGGAAATCTGGCATGCACTGTCTTTGTCCAAGTCAATGAGGATATTAGGACGTCAGTGCACTTACTTCTAATCTAGGGAGAAGAATGAGACTCTCTCGCTCCAGAATCCCGTAATGATTCCTCTTCCTCCTCCTCCAGTCTGGATGAATATAATCGTCAGGTGACTCTGTGCAACGGCACCGGCGAGGGATCCCTGCGTAGGGGACTCATGCAGGACACTAATGTGACTTTACCAACCATGAGTGACGTCAGGAGCTGCCTGAACCTGCAAGAGTTCGACAGTCCGCCGTACTTCACCAACTCCACCTTCAGCTTCAGGTAATCTCGCAGAGTTTCTACATCTCCATGCAACACAAAAGGAGGAGTAAGACAGTGAGTGTACAGTTAAATAAGAGATGATTTATGATGTAAAACTGATAAAAAAAACAAATGCGTACACTATTGCCAAACGTATTTTGACACCCAATGCAAATCATTGAATTCAGGAGAACGGGACTTGCCTGACTGCATTGTGCCAAGTGTAAAGTTTGGTGGAGGGGGGATTATGGGATGGGGTTGTTTTTCAGGGCTTGACCCCTTAGTTCCAGTGAAAGGAACTCTTAATACTTCAAGACATTTTGGACAATTTCATCCTCCCAACTTTGTGGGATCAGTTTGTGGACGGCCCCTTCCTGTCCCAACATGACTGCGCTCCAGTGCACAAAGCGTCGCTCCATAAAGACATGGATGAGCGAGTTTGGTGTGGAGGAACTGGACTGGCCTGCACAGAGTCCTGAGCTCATCCCGATAGAACACCTTTGGGATGAATTAGAGCGGAGACTGCGAGCCAGGCCTTCTCGTCCAACATCAGTGCCTGACCTCACAAATGCGCTTCTAGAAGAATTCCCATAAACACACTCCTAAACCTTGAGGAAAGCCTTCCCAGAAGAGCTGAAGCTGTTAGAGCTGCAAAGGGTGGGCCGACTCCATATTAAACCCTACGGATTAGGAATGGGATGGCATTAAAGCTCATGTGCATGGAAAGGCGTCACAACACTTTTGGCAATATAGTGTATATTCTGTCTCTCAATACAAGTGATTTTCAACCAAACACTTTAGCACAATGTGAGTGATGTTCTCTCCCTGTAGAAACGCACTGGAAGGATACGACCGGCCGGACGGTGAGCTGGACGATTCTGTGTCCAACCTGCACAACCTGGTGCATCAGTTCCTGAGCGGGACCAGCGCCCTGTCCCACTCCGCCGCCAACGACCCCATCTTCCTGGTAACATAACACCAGACATTCAATGACAATCACATTCAGTCTGAACTCTGATCCTGCATCACGACACGCTTTCTCTTACCGAACAGGTGCTTCACGCATTCACAGACGCCATATTTGAGGAATGGATGAGACGTTCCCGAGAAAATGCCAGCTTTCCGGATGAGATGGCCCCTATTGGACACAACCGGCATTATAACATGGTTCCCTTCTTCCCACCCGTGACCAATGAGGAGATCTACGTGGCATCTGAACAGCTGGGATATTCCTACGCAGTTGAACTCGAAGGTAAGAAACATGCACACCATTTCATCATATTCATCAGAAAATGCACATTCTGTCATTATTGAGGCGGCTGGACCAAACTCATATGCTGGTATTTAGTAAGGACAGTTCATTCGAACCTCAGAACAAGACCAGAACTTATATTTGAAACTATCCATAATTCCGAAGCGCTACTGTCAAAAGTTTGGAACAGTTACGATTTTTAAAAGTTTCTGAAAGAGTCTCTTCTGTTCATTATCTGATCATAACTCCAGTATCAGTGTAATATTCCTCAGTGTAGATCAGCTGTTCTCTGTGTAAATATATAGCGCTTCTGTTCATTATCTGATCATAACTCCAGTATCAGTGTAATATTCCTCCAGTGTAGATCAGCTGTTCTCTGTGTGAATATATAGTGCTTCTGTTCATTATCTGATCATAACTCCAGTATCAGTGTAATATTCCTCCAGTGTAGATCAGCTGTTCTCTGTGTGAATATATAGTGCTTCTGCTCATTATCTGATCATAACTCCAGTATCAGTGTAATATTCCTCCAGTGTAGATCAGCTGTTCTCTGTGTGAATATATAGCGCTTCTGTTCATTATCTGATCATAACTCCAGTATCAGTGTAATATTCCTCCAGTGTAGATCAGCTGTTCTCTGTGTGAATATATAGCGCTTCTGTTCATTATCTGATCATAACTCCAGCATCAGTGTAATATTCCTCAGTGTAGATCAGCTGTTCTCTGTGTGAATATATAGTGCTTCTGCTCATTATCTGATCATAACTCCAGTATCAGTGTAATATTCCTCAGTGTAGATCAGCTGTTCTCTGTGTGAATATATAGTGCTTCTGTTCATTATCTGATCATAACTCCAGTATCAGTGTAATATTCCTCCAGTGTAGATCAGCTGTTCTCTGTGTAAATATATAGCGCTTCTGTTCATTATCTGATCATAACTCCAGTATCAGTGTAATATTCCTCCAGTGTAGATCAGCTGTTCTCTGTGTGAATATATAGCGCTTCTGTTCATTATCTGATCATAACTCCAGTATCAGTGTAATATTCCTCCAGTGTAGATCAGCTGTTCTCTGTGTGAATATATAGCGCTTCTGCTCATTATCTGATCATAACTCCAGTATCAGTGTAATATTCCTCCAGTGTAGATCAGCTGTTCTCTGTGTGAATATATAGTGCTTCTGTTCATTATCTGATCATAACTCCAGTATCAGTGTAATATTCCTCCAGTGTAGATCAGCTGTTCTCTGTGTGAATATATAGTGCTTCTGTTCATTATCTGATCATAACTCCAGTATCAGTGTAATATTCCTCCAGTGTAGATCAGCTGTTCTCTGTGTGAATATATAGTGCTTCTGCTCATTATCTGATCATAACTCCAGTATCAGTGTAATATTCCTCCAGTGTAGATCAGCTGTTCTCTGTGTGAATATATAGTGTTTCTGTTCATTATCTGATCATAACTCCAGTATCAGTGTAATATTCCTCCAGTGTAGATCAGCTGTTCTCTGTGTGAATATATAGTGCTTCTGTTCATTATCTGATCATAACTCCAGTATCAGTGTAATATTCCTCCAGTGTAGATCAGCTGTTCTCTGTGTGAATATATAGTGCTTCTGTTCATTATCTGATCATAACTCCAGTATCAGTGTAATATTCCTCCAGTGTAGATCAGCTGTTCTCTGTGTGAATATATAGTTTCTGTTCATTATCTGATCATAACTCCAGTATCAGTGTAATATTCCTCCAGTGTAGATCAGCTGTTCTCTGTGTGAATATATAGTGCTTCTGTTCATTATCTGATCATAACTCCAGTATCAGTGTAATATTCCTCCAGTGTAGATCAGCTGTTCTCTGTGTGAATATATAGCTTCTGTTCATTATCTGATCATAACTCCAGTATCAGTGTAATATTCCTCCAGTGTAGATCAGCTGTTCTCTGTGTGAATATATAGTGCTTCTGTTCATTATCTGATCATAACTCCAGTATCAGTGTAATATTCCTCCAGTGTAGATCAGCTGTTCTCTGTGTGAATATATAGTGCTTCTGTTCATTATCTGATCATAACTCCAGTATCAGTGTAATATTCCTCCAGTGTAGATCAGCTGTTCTCTGTGTGAATATATAGCGCTTCTGTTCATTATCTGATCATAACTCCAGTATCAGTGTAATATTCCTCCAGTGTAGATCAGCTGTTCTCTGTGTGAATATATAGTGCTTCTGTTCATTATCTGATCATAACTCCAGTATCAGTGTAATATTCCTCCAGTGTAGATCAGCTGTTCTCTGTGTGAATATATAGCGCTTCTGTTCATTATCTGATCATAACTCCAGTATCAGTGTAATATTCCTCCAGTGTAGATCAGCTGTTCTCTGTGTGAATATATAGTGCTTCTGTTCATTATCTGATCATAACTCCAGTATCAGTGTAATATTCCTCCAGTGTAGATCAGCTGTTCTCTGTGTGAATATATAGCTTCTGTTCATTATCTGATCATAACTCCAGTATCAGTGTAATATTCCTCCAGTGTAGATCAGCTGTTCTCTGTGTGAATATATAGTGCTTCTGTTCATTATCTGATCATAACTCCAGTATCAGTGTAATATTCCTCCAGTGTAGATCAGCTGTTCTCTGTGTGAATATATAGTGCTTCTGTTCATTATCTGATCATAACTCCAGTATCAGTGTAATATTCCTCCAGTGTAGATCAGCTGTTCTCTGTGTGAATATATAGTGCTTCTGTTCATTATCTGATCATAACTCCAGTATCAGTGTAATATTCCTCCAGTGTAGATCAGCTGTTCTCTGTGTGAATATATAGTGCTTCTGTTCATTATCTGATCATAACTCCAGTATCAGTGTAATATTCCTCCAGTGTAGATCAGCTGTTCTCTGTGTGAATATATAGTGCTTCTGTTCATTATCTGATCATAACTCCAGTATCAGTGTAATATTCCTCCAGTGTAGATCAGCTGTTCTCTGTGTGAATATATAGTGCTTCTGTTCATTATCTGATCATAACTCCAGTATCAGTGTAATATTCCTCCAGTGTAGATCAGCTGTTCTCTGTGTGAATATATAGTGCTTCTGTTCATTATCTGATCATAACTCCAGTATCAGTGTAATATTCCTCCAGTGTAGATCAGCTGTTCTCTGTGTGAATATATAGTGCTTCTGTTCATTATCTGATCATAACTCCAGTATCAGTGTAATATTCCTCCAGTGTAGATCAGCTGTTCTCTGTGTGAATATATAGTGCTTCTGTTCATTATCTGATCATAACTCCAGTATCAGTGTAATATTCCTCCAGTGTAGATCAGCTGTTCTCTGTGTGAATATATAGTGCTTCTGTTCATTATCTGATCATAACTCCAGTATCAGTGTAATATTCCTCCAGTGTAGATCAGCTGTTCTCTGTGTGAATATATAGTGCTTCTGTTCATTATCTGATCATAACTCCAGTATCAGTGTAATATTCCTCCAGTGTAGATCAGCTGTTCTCTGTGTGAATATATAGTGCTTCTGTTCATTATCTGATCATAACTCCAGTATCAGTGTAATATTCCTCCAGTGTAGATCAGCTGTTCTCTGTGTGAATATATAGCGCTTCTGTTCATTATCTGATCATAACTCCAGTATCAGTGTAATATTCCTCCAGTGTAGATCAGCTGTTCTCTGTGTGAATATATAGTGCTTCTGTTCATTATCTGATCATAACTCCAGTATCAGTGTAATATTCCTCCAGTGTAGATCAGCTGTTCTCTGTGTGAATATATAGCGCTTCTGTTCATTATCTGATCATAACTCCAGTATCAGTGTAATATTCCTCCAGTGTAGATCAGCTGTTCTCTGTGTGAATATATAGTGCTTCTGTTCATTATCTGATCATAACTCCAGTATCAGTGTAATATTCCTCCAGTGTAGATCAGCTGTTCTCTGTGTGAATATATAGTGCTTCTGTTCATTATCTGATCATAACTCCAGTATCAGTGTAATATTCCTCCAGTGTAGATCAGCTGTTCTCTGTGTGAATATATAGCTTCTGTTCATTATCTGATCATAACTCCAGTATCAGTGTAATATTCCTCCAGTGTAGATCAGCTGTTCTCTGTGTGAATATATAGTGCTTCTGTTCATTATCTGATCATAACTCCAGTATCAGTGTAATATTCCTCCAGTGTAGATCAGCTGTTCTCTGTGTGAATATATAGTGCTTCTGTTCATTATCTGATCATAACTCCAGTATCAGTGTAATATTCCTCCAGTGTAGATCAGCTGTTCTCTGTGTGAATATATAGTGCTTCTGTTCATTATCTGATCATAACTCCAGTATCAGTGTAATATTCTCCAGTGTAGATCAGCTGTTCTCTGTGTGAATATATAGTGCTTCTGTTCATTATCTGATCATAACTCCAGTATCAGTGTAATATTCCTCCAGTGTAGATCAGCTGTTCTCTGTGTGAATATATAGTGCTTCTGTTCATTATCTGATCATAACTCCAGTATCAGTGTAATATTCCTCCAGTGTAGATCAGCTGTTCTCTGTGTGAATATATAGTGCTTCTGTTCATTATCTGATCATAACTCCAGTATCAGTGTAATATTCCTCCAGTGTAGATCAGCTGTTCTCTGTGTGAATATATAGTGCTTCTGTTCATTATCTGATCATAACTCCAGTATCAGTGTAATATTCCTCCAGTGTAGATCAGCTGTTCTCTGTGTGAATATATAGTGCTTCTGTTCATTATCTGATCATAACTCCAGTATCAGTGTAATATTCCTCCAGTGTAGATCAGCTGTTCTCTGTGTGAATATATAGTGCTTCTGTTCATTATCTGATTATAACTCCAGTATCAGTGTAATATTCCTCAGTGTAGATCAGCTGTTCTCTGTGTGAATATATAGTGCTTCTGTTCATTATCTGATCATAACTCCAGTATCAGTGTAATATTCCTCCAGTGTAGATCAGCTGTTCTCTGTGTGAATATATAGTGCTTCTGTTCATTATCTGATCATAACTCCAGTATCAGTGTAATATTCCTCCAGTGTAGATCAGCTGTTCTCTGTGTGAATATATAGTGCTTCTGTTCATTATCTGATCATAACTCCAGTATCAGTGTAATATTCCTCCAGTGTAGATCAGCTGTTCTCTGTGTGAATATATAGTGCTTCTGTTCATTATCTGATCATAACTCCAGTATCAGTGTAATATTCCTCCAGTGTAGATCAGCTGTTCTCTGTGTGAATATATAGTGCTTCTGTTCATTATCTGATTATAACTCCAGTATCAGTGTAATATTCCTCAGTGTAGATCAGCTGTTCTCTGTGTGAATATATAGTAAAGTGTGATTTATTATCATCACTCCAGTCTTCAGTGTCACATGATCCTTCACTAATCATTTTCATAAGACGATCTGATGGATCAAATCTTATAAACGGTTGTGTATCATGGATTCCACAGAAATATAGAATATTATGTAATAATATTTTACTGTATTTTTGATCAAATAAATACAGCTTTGTTGAGCAGAAGAGACTGTTTCAGAATCAACCGTAGTGATGCCAGTCATTCGACGCTAGTCTGTAACGTGTAGTTGAGTGTGTGTGTGTGTGTGTGTGTCCAGAGACAGACGCCGGACCTGCAGTGTTTGTGTTTGGAAGCACACTGGGAGGAATCTTCCTCGGGCTGCTGCTACTGCTGCTGTATGTCCAGCGGAGGAGAAGACGCCAGTTCCAGCCTCTCCTGAGCGCAGACTTCACCAACACCAAATACACAGAGGAAGCTTAACTCTCAACACACACTCCAGACACACCACACACAGATCACTGCCGTCCACGAGTGTGTGGAGCAAACACGCAATGATGAATAAAACATTCAGTAAATCTCAAACTCCTGGTTATTCAAATGAGAGAAGAGCAATGTTTGTATCAGCTGGCATGCCATGTCACAGAAAAAACTGAGATGTGTATAATAAATCTTTATAAATGACGCAAAAGTGTGAGGTTCATTTTTTTTAAAAGAAATTAAAACTTTTATTCATCAGGGACACATTAAATTGATCAAAAATTACATTTATAATGTTACAATAGATTCTATTTTAAATAAATGCTGAAAATCCCGAGAAATCAAATGTATGAGTTTCCACAGAAATATGAACTGATAGTAATCATAAATGTGTGTTGATCATCAGATCCTCATATGAGAATGATTAGTGAAGAATCATGTGACACTGAAGACTGGAGTAATGATGATAAATCACACTTTACTATATATTCACACAGAGAACAGCTGATCTACACTGGAGGAATATTACACTGATACTGGAGTTATGATCAGATAATGAACAGAAGCACTATATATTCACACAGAGAACAGCTGATCTACACTGGAGGAATATTACACTGATACTGGAGTTAATATCAGATAATGAACAGAAGCACTATATATTCACACAGAGAACAGCTGATCTACACTGAGGAATATTACACTGATACTGGAGTTATGATCAGATAATGAGCAGAAGCACTATATATTCACACAGAGAACAGCTGATCTACACTGGAGGAATATTACACTGATACTGGAGTTATGATCAGATAATGAACAGAAGCGCTATATATTCACACAGAGAACAGCTGATCTACACTGGAGGAATATTACACTGATACTGGAGTTATGATCAGATAATGAGAAGCACTATATATTCACACAGAGAACAGCTGATCTACACTGGAGGAATATTACACTGATACTGGAGTTATGATCAGATAATGAGCAGAAGCACTATATATTCACACAGAGAACAGCCGATCTACACTGGAGGAATATTACACTGATACTGGAGTTATGATCAGATAATGAACAGAAGCACTATATATTCACACAGAGAACAGCTGATCTACACTGGAGGAATATTACACTGATACTGGAGTTATGATCAGATAATGAACAGAAGCGCTATATATTCACACAGAGAACAGCTGATCTACACTGGAGGAATATTACACTGATACTGGAGTTATGATCAGATAATGAGTAGAAGCACTATATATTCACACAGAGAACAGCTGATCTACACTGGAGGAATATTACACTGATACTGGAGTTATGATCAGATAATGAACAGAAGCACTATATATTCACACAGAGAACAGCTGATCTACACTGAGGAATATTACACTGATACTGGAGTTATGATCAGATAATGAACAGAAGCGCTATATATTCACACAGAGAACAGCTGATCTACACTGGAGGAATATTACACTGATACTGGAGTTATGATCAGATAATGAACAGAAGCGCTATATATTCACACAGAGAACAGCTGAACTACACTGGAGGAATATTACACTGATACTGGAGTTATGATCAGATAATGAACAGAAGCACTATATATTCACACAGAGAACAGCTGATCTACACTGGAGGAATATTACACTGATACTGGAGTTATGATCAGATAATGAACAGAAGCACTATATATTCACACAGATAACAGCTGATCTACACTGGAGGAATATTACACTGATACTGGAGATATGATTAGATAATGAACAGAAGCACTATATATTCACACAGAGAACAGCTGATCTACACTGGAGGAATATTACACTGATACTGGAGTTATGATCAGATAATGAACAGAAGCACTATATATTCACACAGAGAACAGCTGATCTACACTGAGGAATATTACACTGATACTGGAGTTATGATCAGATAATGAACAGAAGCACTATATATTCACACAGAGAACAGCTGATCTACACTGGAGGAATATTACACTGATACTGGAGTTATGATCAGATAATGAACAGAAGCGCTATATATTCACACAGAGAACAGCTGATCTACACTGGAGGAATATTACACTGATACTGGAGTTATGATCAGATAATGAACAGAAGCGCTATATATTCACACAGAGATCAGCTGATCTACACTGGAGGAATATTACACTGATACTGGAGTTATGATCAGATAATGAACAGAAACACTATATATTCATACAGAGAACAGCTGATCTACACTGGAGGAATATTACACTGATACTGGAGTTATGATCAGATAATGAACAGAAGCACTATATATTCACACAGAGAACAGCTGATCTACACTGGAGGAATATTACACTGATACTGGAGTTATGATCAGATAATGAACAGAAGCGCTATATATTCACACAGAGAACAGCTGATCTACACTGGAGGAATATTACACTGATACTGGAGTTATGATCAGATAATGAACAGAAGCACTATATATTCACACAGAGAACAGCTGATCTACACTGGAGGAATATTACACTGATACTGGAGTTATGATCAGATAATGAACAGAAGCGCTATATATTCACACAGAGAACAGCTGATCTACACTGGAGGAATATTACACTGATACTGGAGTTATGATCAGATAATGAACAGAAACACTATATATTCACACAGAGAACAGCTGATCTACACTGGAGGAATATTACACTGATACTGGAGTTATGATCAGATAATGAACAGAAGCGCTATATAATCACACAGAGAACAGCTGATCTACACTGAGGAATATTACACTGATACTGGAGTTATGATCAGATAATGAACAGAAGCGCTATATATTCACACAGAGAACAGCTGATCTACACTGGAGGAATATTACACTGATACTGGAGTTATGATCAGATAATGAACAGAAGCGCTATATATTCACACAGAGAACAGCTGATCTACACTGGAGGAATATTACACTGATACTGGAGTTATGATCAGATAATGAACAGAAGCGCTATATATTCACACAGAGAACAGCTGATCTACACTGAGGAATATTACACTGATACTGGAGTTATGATCAGATAATGAACAGAAGCACTATATATTCACACAGAGAACAGCTGATCTACACTGAGGAATATTACACTGATACTGGAGTTATGATCAGATAATGAACAGAAGCGCTATATATTCACACAGAGAACAGCTGATCTACACTGAGGAATATTACACTGATACTGGAGTTATGATCAGATAATGAACAGAAGCACTATATATTCACACAGAGAACAGCTGATCTACACTGAGGAATATTACACTGATACTGGAGTTATGATCAGATAATGAACAGAAGCGCTATATATTCACACAGAGAACAGCTGATCTACACTGAGGAATATTACACTGATACTGGAGTTATGATCAGATAATGAACAGAAGCGCTATATATTCACACAGAGAACAGCTGATCTACACTGGAGGAATATTACACTGATACTGGAGTTATGATCAGATAATGAACAGAAGCGCTATATATTCACACAGAGAACAGCTGAACTACACTGAGGAATATTACACTGATACTGGAGTTATGATCAGATAATGAACAGAAGCGCTATATATTCACACAGAGAACAGCTGAACTACACTGGAGGAATATTACACTGATACTGGAGTTATGATCAGATAATGAACAGAAGCGCTATATATTCACACAGAGAACAGCTGATCTACACTGGAGGAATATTACACTGATACTGGAGTTATGATCAGATAATGAGCAGAAGCACTATATATTCACACAGAGAACAGCTGATCTACACTGAGGAATATTACACTGATACAGGAGTTATGATCAGATAATGAGCAGAAGCACTATATATTCACACAGAGAACAGCTGAACTACACTGAGGAATATTACACTGATACTGGAGTTATGATCAGATAATGAGCAGAAGCACTATATATTCACACAGAGAACAGCTGATCTACACTGGAGGAATATTACACTGATACTGGAGTTATGATCAGATAATGAACAGAAGCGCTATATATTCACACAGAGAACAGCTGATCTACACTGGAGGAATATTACACTGATACTGGAGTTATGATCAGATAATGAACAGAAACACTATATATTCACACAGAGAACAGCTGATCTACACTGAGGAATATTACACTGATACTGGAGTTATGATCAGATAATGAACAGAAGCGCTATATATTCACACAGAGAACAGCTGATCTACACTGGAGGAATATTACACTGATACTGGAGTTATGATCAGATAATGAACAGAAGCGCTATATATTCACACAGAGAACAGCTGATCTACACTGGAGGAATATTACACTGATACTGGAGTTATGATCAGATAATGAACAGAAACACTATATATTCACACAGAGAACAGCTGATCTACACTGGAGGAATATTACACTGATACTGGAGTTATGATCAGATAATGAACAGAAGCGCTATATATTCACACAGAGAACAGCTGATCTACACTGAGGAATATTACACTGATACTGGAGTTATGATCAGATAATGAACAGAAGCGCTATATATTCACACAGAGAACAGCTGATCTACACTGGAGGAATATTACACTGATACTGGAGTTATGATCAGATAATGAACAGAAGCGCTATATATTCACACAGAGAACAGCTGATCTACACTGGAGGAATATTACACTGATACTGGAGTTATGATCAGATAATGAACAGAAAGCGCTATATATTCACACAGAGAACAGCTGATCTACACTGAGGAATATTACACTGATACTGGAGTTATGATCAGATAATGAACAGAAGCACTATATATTCACACAGAGAACAGCTGATCTACACTGAGGAATATTACACTGATACTGGAGTTATGATCAGATAATGAACAGAAGCGCTATATATTCACACAGAGAACAGCTGATCTACACTGGAGGAATATTACACTGATACTGGAGTTATGATCAGATAATGAACAGAAGCGCTATATATTCACACAGAGAACAGCTGAACTACACTGAGGAATATTACACTGATACTGGAGTTATGATCAGATAATGAACAGAAGCGCTATATATTCACACAGAGAACAGCTGAACTACACTGGAGGAATATTACACTGATACTGGAGTTATGATCAGATAATGAACAGAAGCGCTATATATTCACACAGAGAACAGCTGATCTACACTGGAGGAATATTACACTGATACTGGAGTTATGATCAGATAATGAACAGAAGCACTATATATTCACACAGAGAACAGCTGATCTACACTGGAGGAATATTACACTGATACTGGAGTTATGATCAGATAATGAACAGAAGCGCTATATATTCACACAGAGAACAGCTGATCTACACTGGAGGAATATTACACTGATACTGGAGTTATGATCAGATAATGAACAGAAGCGCTATATATTCACACAGAGAACAGCTGAACTACACTGGAGGAATATCACACTGATACTGGAGTTATGATCATATAATGAACAGAAGCACTATATATTCACACAGAGAACAGCTGATCTACACTGGAGGAATATTACACTGATACTGGAGTTATGATCAGATAATGAACAGAAGCGCTATATATTCACACAGAGAACAGCTGATCTACACTGAGGAATATTACACTGATACTGGAGTTATGATCAGATAATGAACAGAAGCACTATATATTCACACAGAGAACAGCTGATCTACACTGAGGAATATTACACTGATACTGGAGTTATGATCAGATAATGAACAGAAGCGCTATATATTCACACAGAGAACAGCTGATCTACACTGGAGGAATATTACACTGATACTGGAGTTATGATCAGATAATGAACAGAAGCGCTATATATTCACACAGAGAACAGCTGAACTACACTGAGGAATATTACACTGATACTGGAGTTATGATCAGATAATGAACAGAAGCGCTATATATTCACACAGAGAACAGCTGAACTACACTGGAGGAATATTACACTGATACTGGAGTTATGATCAGATAATGAACAGAAGCGCTATATATTCACACAGAGAACAGCTGATCTACACTGGAGGAATATTACACTGATACTGGAGTTATGATCGGATAATGAGCAGAAGCACTATATATTCACACAGAGAACAGCTGATCTACACTGAAGAATATTACACTGATACAGGAGTTATGATCAGATAATGAGCAGAAGCACTATATATTCACACAGAGAACAGCTGAACTACACTGAGGAATATTACACTGATACTGGAGTTATGATCAGATAATGAGCAGAAGCACTATATATTCACACAGAGAACAGCTGATCTACACTGAGGAATATTACACTGATACAGGAGTTATGATCAGATAATGAGCAGAAGCACTATATATTCACACAGAGAACAGCTGAACTACACTGAGAAATATTACACTGATACTGGAGTTATGATCAGATAATGAACAGAAGCGCTATATATTCACACAGAGAACAGCTGATCTACACTGAGGAATATTACACTGATACTGGAGTTATGATCAGATAATGAACAGAAGCGCTATATATTCACACAGAGAACAGCTGATCTACACTGGAGGAATATTACACTGATACTGGAGTTATGATCAGATAATGAACAGAAGCACTATATATTCACACAGAGAACAGCTGATCTACACTGGAGGAATATTACACTGATACTGGAGTGATGATCAGATAATGAACAGAAGCACTATATATTCACACAGAGAACAGCTGATCTACACTGGAGGAATATTACACTGATACTGGAGTTATGATCAGATAATGAACAGAATCACTATATATTCACACAGAGAACAGCTGATCTACACTGGAGGAATATTACACTGATACTGGAGTTATGATCAGATAATGAACAGAAGCACTATATATTCACACAGAGAACAGCTGAACTACACTGGAGGAATATTACACTGATACTGGAGTTATGATCAGATAATAAACAGAAGCACTATATATTCACACAGAGAACAGCTGATCTACAGTGGAGGAATATTACACTGATACTGGAGTTATGATCAGATAATGAACAGAAGCGCTATATATTCACAGAGAACAGCTGATCTACAGTGGAGGAATATTACACTGATACTGGAGTTATGATCAGATAATGAACAGAAGCACTATATATTCACACAGAGAACAGCTGATCTACAGTGGAGGAATATTACACTGATACTGGAGTTATGATCAGATAATGAACAGAAGCACTATATATTCACACAGAGAACAGCTGATCTACACTGGAGGAATATTACACTGATACTGGAGTTATGATCAGATAATGAACAGAAGCGCTATATATTCACACAGAGAACAGCTGATCTACACTGAGGAATATTACACTGATACTGGAGTTATGATCAGATAATGAACAGAAGCACTATATATTCACACAGAGAACAGCTGATCTACACTGGAGGAATATTACACTGATACTGGAGTTATGATCAGATAATGAGCAGAAGCGCTATATATTCACACAGAGAACAGCTGATCTACACTGGAGGAATATTACACTGATACTGGAGTTATGATCAGATAATGAACAGAAGCACTATATATTCACACAGAGAACAGCTGATCTACACTGGAGGAATATTACACTGATACTGGAGTTATGATCAGATAATGAGCAGAAGCGCTATATATTCACACAGAGAACAGCTGATCTACACTGGAGGAATATTACACTGATACTGGAGTTATGATCAGATAATGAGCAGAAGCGCTATATATTCACACAGAGAACAGCTGATCTACACTGAGGAATATTACACTGATACTGGAGTTATGATCAGATAATGAACAGAAGCACTATATATTCACACAGAGAACAGCTGATCCACACTGGAGGAATATTACACTGATACTGGAGTTATGATCAGATAATGAACAGAAGCGCTATATATTCACACAGAGAACAGCTGATCTACACTGAGGAATATTACACTGATACTGGAGTTATGATCAGATAATGAACAGAAGCGCTATATATTCACACAGAGAACAGCTGATCTACACTGAGGAATATTACACTGATACTGGAGTTATGATCAGATAATGAACAGAAGCACTATATATTCACACAGAGAACAGCTGATCTACACTGAGGAATATTACACTGATACTGGAGTTATGATCAGATAATGAACAGAATCACTATATATTCACACAGAGAACAGCTGATCTACACTGGAGGAATATTACACTGATACTGGAGTTATGATCAGATAATGAACAGAAGCACTATATATTCACACAGAGAACAGCTGATCTACACTGGAGGAATATTACACTGATACTGGAGTTATGATCAGATAATGAACAGAAGCACTATATATTCACACAGAGAACAGCTGATCCACACTGAGGAATATTACACTGATACTGGAGTTATGATCAGATAATGAACAGAAGCACTATATATTCACACAGAGAACAGCTGATCCACACTGAGGAATATTACACTGATACTGGAGTTATGATCAGATAATGAACAGAAGCACTATATATTCACACAGAGAACAGCTGATCTACACTGAGGAATATTACACTGATACTGGAGTTATGATCAGATAATGAACAGAAGCACTATATATTCACACAGAGAACAGCTGATCTACACTGGAGGAATATTACACTGATACTGGAGTTATGATCAGATAATGAACAGAAGCACTATATATTCACACAGAGAACAGCTGATCCACACTGAGGAATATTACACTGATACTGGAGTTATGATCAGATAATGAACAGAAGCACTATATATTCACACAGAGAACAGCTGATCCACACTGAGGAATATTACACTGATACTGGAGTTATGATCAGATAATGAACAGAAGCACTATATATTCACACAGAGAACAGCTGATCTACACTGGAGGAATATTACACTGATACTGGAGTTATGATCAGATAATGAACAGAAGCACTATATATTCACACAGAGAACAGCTGATCTACACTGAGGAATATTACACTGATACTGGAGTTATGATCAGATAATGAACAGAAGCACTATATATTCACACAGAGAACAGCTGATCTACACTGGAGGAATATTACACTGATACTGGAGTTATGATCAGATAATGAACAGAAGCACTATATATTCACACAGAGAACAGCTGATCTACACTGGAGGAATATTACACTGATACTGGAGTTATGATCAGAGAATGAACAGAAGCACTATATATTCACACAGAGAACAGCTGATCTACACTGAGGAATATTACACTGATACTGGAGTTATGATCAGATAATGAACAGAAGCGCTATATATTCACACAGAGAACAGCTGATCTACACTGGAGGAATATTACACTGATACTGGAGTTATGATCAGATAATGAACAGAAGCGCTATATATTCACACAGAGAACAGCTGATCTACACTGGAGGAATATTACACTGATACTGGAGTTATGATCAGATAATGAGCAGAAGCACTATATATTCACACAGAGAACAGCTGATCTACACTGAGGAATATTACACTGATACTGGAGTTATGATCAGATAATGAGCAGAAGCACTATATATTCACACAGAGAACAGCTGATCTACACTGAGGAATATTACACTGATACTGGAGTTATGATCAGATAATGAACAGAAGCGCTATATATTCACACAGAGAACAGCTGATCTACACTGGAGGAATATTACACTGATACTGGAGTTATGATCAGATAATGAACAGAAGCGCTATATATTCACACAGAGAACAGCTGATCTACACTGAGGAATATTACACTGATACTGGAGTTATGATCAGATAATGAACAGAAGCACTATATATTCACACAGAGAACAGCTGATCTACACTGGAGGAATATTACACTGATACTGGAGTTATGATCAGAGAATGAACAGAAGCACTATATATTCACACAGAGAACAGCTGATCTACACTGAGGAATATTACACTGATACTGGAGTTATGATCAGATAATGAACAGAAGCGCTATATATTCACACAGAGAACAGCTGATCTACACTGGAGGAATATTACACTGATACTGGAGTTATGATCAGATAATGAACAGAAGCGCTATATATTCACACAGAGAACAGCTGATCTACACTGGAGGAATATTACACTGATACTGGAGTTATGATCAGATAATGAGCAGAAGCACTATATATTCACACAGAGAACAGCTGATCTACACTGAGGAATATTACACTGATACTGGAGTTATGATCAGATAATGAGCAGAAGCACTATATATTCACACAGAGAACAGCTGATCTACACTGAGGAATATTACACTGATAGTGGAGTTATGATCAGATAATGAACAGAAGCACTATATATTCACACAGAGAACAGCTGATCTACACTGAGGAATATTACACTGATACTGGAGTTATGATCAGATAATGAGCAGAAGCACTATATATTCACACAGAGAACAGCTGATCTACACTGAGGAATATTACACTGATACTGGAGTTATGATCAGATAATGAACAGAAGCGCTATATATTCACACAGAGAACAGCTGATCTACACTGGAGGAATATTACACTGATACTGGAGTTATGATCAGATAATGAACAGAAGCGCTATATATTCACACAGAGAACAGCTGATCTACACTGAGGAATATTACACTGATACTGGAGTTATGATCAGATAATGAACAGAAGCGCTATATATTCACACAGAGAACAGCTGATCTACACTGGAGGAATATTACACTGATACTGGAGTTATGATCAGATAATGAGCAGAAGCACTATATATTCACACAGAGAACAGCTGATCTACACTGGAGGAATATTACACTGATACTGGAGTTATGATCAGATAATGAGCAGAAGCACTATATATTCACACAGAGAACAGCTGATCTAAACTGGAGGAATATTACACTGATACTGGAGTTATGATCAGATAATGAGCAGAAGCGCTATATATTCACACAGAGAACAGCTGATCTACACTGAGGAATATTACACTGATACTGGAGTTATGATCAGATAATGAACAGAAGCACTATATATTCACACAGAGAACAGCTGATCTACACTGAGGAATATTACACTGATACTGGAGTTATGATCAGATAATGAACAGAAGCACTATATATTCACACAGAGAACTGCTGATCTACACTGGAGGAATATTACACTGATACTGGAGTTATGATCAGATAATGAACAGAAGCACTATATATTCACACAGAGAACAGCCGATCTACACTGAGGAATATTACACTGATACTGGAGTTATGATCAGATAATGAACAGAAGCACTATATATTCACACAGAGAACAGCTGATCTACACTGAGGAATATTACACTGATACTGGAGTTATGATCAGATAATGAACAGAAGCACTATATATTCACACAGAGAACAGCTGATCTACACTGAGGAATATTACACTGATACTGGAGTTATGATCAGATAATGAACAGAAGCACTATATATTCACACAGAGAACAGCCGATCTACACTGAGGAATATTATACTGATACTGGAGTTATGATCAGATAATGAACAGAAGCACTATATATTCACACAGAGAACAGCTGATCTACACTGAGGAATATTACACTGATACTGGAGTTATGATCAGATAATGAACAGAAGCACTATATATTCACACAGAGAACAGCCGATCTACACTGAGGAATATTACACTGATACTGGAGTTATGATCAGATAATGAACAGAAGCACTATATATTCACACAGAGAACAGCTGATCTACACTGGAGGAATATTACACTGATACTGGAGATGATCAGATAATGAACAGAAGCACTATATATTCACACAGAGAACTGCTGATCTACACTGGAGGAATATTACACTGATACTGGAGTTATGATCAGATAATGAACAGAAGCACTATATATTCACACAGAGAACTGCTGATCTACACTGGAGGAATATTACACTGATACTGGAGTTATGATCAGATAATGAACAGAAGCACTATATATTCACACAGAGAACAGCTGATCTACACTGAGGAATATTACACTGATACTGGAGTTATGATCAGATAATGAACAGAAGCACTATATATTCACACAGAGAACAGCTGATCTACACTGGAGGAATATTACACTGATACTGGAGTTATGATCAGATAATGAACAGAAGCACTATATATTCACACAGAGAACAGCTGATCTACACTGAGGAATATTACACTGATACTGGAGTTATGATCAGATAATGAACAGAAGCGCTATATATTCACACAGAGAACAGCTGATCTACACTGGAGGAATATTACACTGATACTGGAGTTATGATCAGATAATGAACAGAAGCGCTATATATTCACACAGAGAACAGCTGATCTACACTGAGGAATATTACACTGATACTGGAGTTATGATCAGATAATGAACAGAAGCGCTATATATTCACACAGAGAACAGCTGATCTACACTGGAGGAATATTACACTGATACTGGAGTTATGATCAGATAATGAGCAGAAGAGACTCAGAGAAACATCTCACCATCTCAGTCCAAACGCTTGAATAATAGCATGAATCTTTGATTAATCAAAAAAGAGAAAATAGGGACAAATCATAAATTCAACTTTAAAGCTTTATCATATTGTAAATAAAAGTTTAAATGTTTACGGTGTTTGTCATTTTCTCTTCATTACAGCTTTACTACGGTAAAGGTCAAACTGCTGTGCCACTAGTTTAAGGTTAGAGTTGACAGGAAAAGAAAAGCATCATTTACTCTCCAGTGGTTCATACGGCTCGCGCTCCAGTCACATGATGCTTAAGAGGAGATTACACTGAGCTCCGTCATGTGAGCCATCGCTCGCAGAAACACTGATCTGAGATCTGCAGGACTTCAGGCTGGACAATGACAACATTTAGATTAGTCCTGTGAAGGAAAACTCCAGAACATTTCACATGAACATTTGAATTTAAAGTAAAGTATTGTCCTGATTCTGTCCCAATCTCCCATTGTCAGAGACTAACGCACCATCACAAACACTCGCTCTGTTCAAAATACTTCAGCTCCGCTTCTTATAACAAATCTTTACAAACATCTTTTTTTTGCTGCACAGTCGATGAATTAATGTTTACACACATACACATCATCGCCTGTCTGACCAATGAAACTGAAGCTTTACGTTTCTTTATAACCTCCTCCCACATTCATAACCTGCTTAGACTCATTCAAGACTTGAGCTCTTCACAGTAAGCCTGAGCTCAACGCGAGATAAAGCCACCGTTCTCACACGGATTATTGTTTTAATTGAGTTCTGATTTGTTCAAAATCTCTTCATGTTTTTTAGTTAGCGGAGTATTTCTATATTCATTTCCCTGTATTATCCCTGTGTTATAAAAACAAGGAGCATTGCACATATTAATATGAAAGTGCTCACATTACATTCTCAAAACATCCGGACGGAACGCAGTAATGATCCGATTGATCACTGAAAAAACTGCACAAAATATCACTCTGTGTTTCTGTATTTTTTTCAGTAAAATATTAAAATAACCTTAAAACAAGATTAATCTTAGATACAAAAAATACATATCATGGAGTTAATGTACTCTCCTCTTTTTCAAACACTTTAAAAACCAAACCTGTCTCTGGAGTAAGAAATGCAAACGCAATTGAAGTCTCAATCTTGCTTATTAAAATCATTCTCCATTAAAGATACACATTTTGCAAGAAAAATAAAAAACTGATTAAGAAAATGAGTTTTGCAGCGCACGTGTACATAATAATAATAATAAAAAAGCATAGCAAAGGAAAACTGAAGTAACATCACAAAAATAACACCATTCATAATAATAACGTGAGATTCACACTGATGTGTCCATATGGACTTTCATAAAGCTGTTCATAAAAGTGTGTGGGATATATTAGGCAGCAAGTGAACATTTTGTCCTCAGAGTTGATGTGTTAGAAGCAGGAAAAATGGGCAAGCGTAAGGATTTGAGCGAGTTTGACAAGGGCCAGATTGTGATGGCTAGACGACTGGGTCAGAGCATCTCCAAAACTGCAGCTCTTGTGGGGTGTTCCCGGTCTGCAGTGGTCAGGATCTATCAAAAGTGCTCCAAGGAAGGAACAGTGGAGAACCGGCCACAGGGTCATGGGCGGCCCAGGCTCATTGATGCACGTGTGGAGCGAAGGCTGGCCCGTGTGGTCCGATCAAACAGACGAGCTACTGGAGCTCAAACTGCTCAAGAAGTTAATGCTGGTTCTGATAGAAAGGGCTCAGAATACACAGAGCATCGCAGTTTGTTGCGTATGGGGCGGCATAGCCGCTGACCAGTCAGGGTGCCCATGCTGACCCCTGACCCCGCCGAAAGCACCAACAGTGGCACGTGAGCATCAGAACTGGACCACGGAGCAATGGAAGAAGGTGGCCTGGTCTGATGATCACGTGTTCTTTTACATCACGTGGATGGCCGGGTGTGTGTGCGTGGCTTACCTGGGGAACACATGGCCCCAGGATGCACTATGGGAAGAAGGCGAGCCGGCGGAGGTGATGCTTTGGGCAATGTTCTGCTGGGAAACCTTGGGTCCTGCCATCCATGTGGATGTTCCTTTGACACGTCCCACCTACCTAAGCATTGCTGAGACCATGGACAGCCTTTCATGGGAACGGTATTCCCTGGTGGCTGTGTGAATATATAGATCATTAGTGAGAGAAACACATGAGAATGTAAAACAGATGAGCGTGTTGCAGTTGAAGGAACAGTTCTGTCATTTTCTCAGGAGAATTTTCAGATAAAGGTCTGCATGAGAGAGTAAATTATGACAGTTTCAGTTTTTGGGTGAACTAACCCTTAAATATGCGGTACTGGACATCGTTCATACATCAGGCGTGTGATGCGTCCGACCTCCTGAAGAACGTCCGGCCGCTGGCATCAGTCCAGGCAGAGCCCGCGTGTGTGTGTGTGTGTGTGTGTGTGTGTGTGTGTGTGTGTGTGTGTGTGTGTGTGTGTGTGTGTGTGTGTGTGTGTGTGTGTGTGTGTGTGTGTGTGTGTGTGTGTGTGTGTGAGCCGACGCTATCTCCCGCCATCTCTGACGGCCAGCGCACTGAAGAACAGCAGCAGGACGTCCGGCCAGACGCTGGACGCTGAAGAGGCCTCGTCCCTGTTCTCTGCCTCCTGAACGGGTGCGTCGGTCATGAAGGAGTCGGAGTCTGTGACGCCGGAGCCGGATCCGGAGCCGCTGCTCTCTTCATCTGAGACAGAGACAAACGTCAGGATCTCAACATTCAAAGCTCTGGCTCAGAAAAACTTCTAGCTTCTCTAGCACACACACCAGAAGAGTGAAACCCCCGACGCTAGTATGAGTGAAGATGAGTGTGTGGGACTTACTGGAGTCCTGAAAGTAGAAGTCATTGCCGTCGTGAGCGTTCTTCAGCTTGTTGCTCATCACCCGGAGAGCCATGATCTGCTGTCGGATGAGAGCATCCGGTCTGGAAGCGTCCGCGCTGTCCTCCGGGTCATTCTTCTGATGAGTCTGTCCATCCGTCTGAACCTCAGGGACGAATCTGGAACAAAACAACTGGATCGTTCAGCAAGACCAACGCATAGCGTTCAGCTCATTTACACAGTTCAAAATCACATCCATCAGTTTGAAAAGAACGCGCTCATTAATATTAGCAGCTCATGTGAATATGCTCATTAATATTAGCAGCTCATGTGAATATGCTCATTAATATTAGCAGCTCATGTGAATATGCTCATTAATATTAGCAGCTCATGTGAATACACTCATTAATATTAGCAGCTCATGTGAATACACTCATTAATATTAGCAGCTCATGTGAATACGCTCATTAATATTAGCAGCTCATGTGAATACACTCATTAATATTAGCAGCTCATGTGAATATGCTCATTAATATTAGCAGCTCATGTGAATACGCTCATTAATATTAGCAGCTCATGTGAATACACTCATTAATATTAGCAGCTCATGTGAATACACTCATTAATATTAGCAGCTCATGTGAATACACTCATTAATATTAGCAGCTCATGTGAATACACTCATTAATATTAGCAGCTCATGTGAATACACTCATTAATATTAGCAGCTCATGTGAATATGGTCATTAATATTAGCAGCTCATGTGAATACACTCATTAATATTAGCAGCTCATGTGAATACACTCATTAATATTAGCAGCTCATGTGAATACACTCATTAATATTAGCAGCTCATGTGAATACACTCATTAATAAGCAGCTCATGTTAATACGGTCATTAATATTAGCAGCTCATGTGAATATGCTCATTAATATTAGCAGCTCATGTGAATACGCTCATTAATATTAGCAGCTCATGTGAATACACTCATTAATATTAGCAGCTCATGTGAATACACTCATTAATATTAGCAGCTCATGTGAATATGGTCATTAATATTAGCAGCTCATGTGAATACACTCATTAATATTAGCAGCTCATGTGAATATGCTCATTAATATTAGCAGCTCATGTTAATACACGGTCATTAATATTAGCAGCTCATGTGAATACACTCATTAATATTAGCAGCTCATGTGAATATGCTCATTAATATTAGCAGCTCATGTGAATACGGTCATTAATATTAGCAGCTCATGTGAATATGCTCATTAATATTAGCAGCTCATGTGAATATGCTCATTAATATTAGCAGCTCATGTGAATACACTCATTAATATTAGCAGCTCATGTGAATACACTCATTAATATTAGCAGCTCATGTGAATATGGTCATTAATATTAGCAGCTCATGTGAATATGCTCATTAATATCAGCAGCTCATGTGAATACACTCATTAGCAGCTCATGTGAATACACTCATTAATATTAGCAGCTCATGTGAATACGCTCATTAATATTAGCAGCTCATGTGAATACACTCATTAATATCAGCAGCTCATGTGAATACACTCATTAATATTAGCAGCTCATGTGAATACACTCATTAATATTAGCAGCTCATGTGAATACACTCATTAATATTAGCAGCTCATGTGAATACACTCATTAATATTAGCAGCTCATGTGAATACACTCATTAATATTAGCAGCTCATGTGAATACGCTCATTAATATTAGCAGCTCATGTGAATACACTCATTAATATCAGCAGCTCATGTGAATACACTCATTAATATTAGCAGCTCATGTGAATACACTCATTAATATTAGCAGCTCATGTGAATACGCTCATTAATATTAGGTTAGCAGCTCATGTGAATACGCTCATTAATATTA
>CM040910.1:52062705-52095205 GCA_023029165.1 Gobiocypris rarus
AACCTTGGAAAACCTGCAATTACACGGAGAGGACGTGATCTAGCAGCTGAACACAGAGACACAAACACTGACCAGTGTGGAGGGAACGCTGTTCTCACTCCAAAATAAAATGACGAATGAAAACAAAATGGTCACGTCTAAGTTAGCTGGATCTTTCCTGCCTAAAGTTAGATTCATTCCTGACCACATGTCATTCAGAGGCGTAACCACAGGCATTGAGGGAACATGATGAACAGAACTCACAGTGGTGGGTGACTGACGGTTCTTTCTGCTCGGTGTTCTCATGAGCAACAGAAGCGGTTACCAGTTATCAAAGCCTGCTTCACTCCCGGTTTACTGCGACACCTGGCCTAAAGTCTAGTGTTTCGCCATCAAGCTGCGGCCCGCCTGAAACTCTGGCATAAGGCATGAGAGAAAGTATTTTAACATCACCTTTAACTATTCCACGAAACTGAAAGCCGTGCGCTCGGGCGCTGGATACCGCCGTCTCCTGCCAGCTAACCAAACTTCTGCTACAGAAACTGTGATTAGTGGCGGAGCGCACCGAGATGCTTCAGTGCCTGAACACAGAACTACAAATTTCTGACCGTCCGCAACTATGTTGTTAAAAATAAGACTGGAAGCGGGATGACAGGGCTCGGGGTTTGGACCTGCATGCAGTGAAACCCACAGATGGCTAAATTCTAGGCTTGCTCGCTCAAGACACAGTGATTAGGGACAGACCTGATAGGAGAGCTGCATGCTGTTCTCCTGCATGTTCATGATGGCTTCAGATATCTTCACATCGATGGGCTCCATGACCGACTCCATGTTGAACGGCCCCTCCAGTCGCTCCGTCACCAGCAGCATGGCATCTGTCCAAACACACAGAGGGAAAGAGAGCGAGATTCGTGTTATCTAAGAGTGTCCGACCTGCAGAAGAGCATCGTCTTGGTCTAAAGAAGGCAATGCATTTGGTTAACAGCTCAAGACTTTCACATAACGCAAAATTGGTTCTTAAAACAGGCTTTATTTTCTTTTAAAGCAAAACATACATATGATATTTATTTATTATTTTAAATGTTCTGATGTTTTTCCTCAACCATGAAGATTCCAGTCCCTTTAAAGCAAGCTGATGGATGCACATAATGCCTCTAATACTCTCAGTCAGCTGACACGGGCGTGGTAACGAATCCATCCACAAATATGATGGAGGAAAACGTTTCTGTCGTGTCAACACTCTTCCCCCAGGCGTGGGCTGCAGACGCCGCAGAAAGCTCCAAACATGCGTCGCTGGCTTTAATAACACACTGGCCAGACGACACGGCTCCGCTGGGACAGGAAACATTCCTCATCACCTTCACAGAAACTTAAGCTCGAAAAATGTGTCCACAGTTTCCAAATGGGTCAAAAAGTGTCAGAAATTATGTTCAGGAAATGTTGGATATTCCATGTCTTCTCCATCAGGGAACGAATGAAGATTTGTCTCTATGTTGTTTTGTGTGATGTCTGAGTAGTTTATGTCACGGTGGGAGCCTGAAAGGACTCAGGAATATTATATCAGCGGCTCTGATTTTACTGTGGGAGTCGCGGATGAGGAACACAGTACTCCCGCAGCAGCTCGAGTTCTCACTACAACCAGGAAGTATGACCACATTAGCTCAGTTCTGTCAACACTGCACCGGCTCCCTATTAAACATCGCATACATTTTAAAATCTGGCTAATTATATCTAGCTACGTTTCTAGCATCTGTAAAACTGCATTCTTCCATCTTAAAAATATATCTAAATTACGTCACATGCTCTCAATGCAAAATGCTGAACAGTTAATACATGCGTTCATGAGCTCAAGGCTAGATTATTGTAATGCTCTACTGGGTGGTTGCCCTGCTCGCTTAATAAACAAACTCCAGCAGACACACACTGTCAGTTTAAATCTAGACTAAAAACACATCTCTTTACTATGGCATACACATAAAACATTATCAGTTTATATTATTCAGATCAGTAAATGATTATTAGGCTGCATTATCTAGGTCAGCCGGAACCGGGAACACTTCCCATAACACCTGATGTACTCGTTACATCATCAGAAGAATGGCATCTACCCTAATGTTAGTCTCTCTGTTTATCCCGAGGTTTACTGCAGTCAGCCGGATCCGGATCAGATGATTGACCTGCATCTGGACATGACCATCTCCTCCCTGAAGTGTCTGAGAGAGCGGATCCATTAAACTCTGCCCTGATTGAGTTGAGTCTACAGGAGTGACTGCTAACCTCGTCTGAGAATCGCTCAATAGCATTAATTTATTCCTGCAAACAGAAAATAGCAGGAAAACCTGCAATCTTTATATGCCATGATGTTCTGCTGGTGCTAAAGCACGATCACAGCTGTGATTATTCAGCGTTTCCACTCGCACAGGGCTCATTAGTGTTAGTTTAACCCTGTCTCAAAAGCCAACAGCTGGACTGAATCCACGGGTCATCGGAGGAAACAAGCGTTTATCTCCCAACACACACACATCAGACTGTGACCCTGCAATAGAGTATCAGCAGAAAACATGCAGAATATTCACTACTGTGTCAATGTTTCTGAAAGTGTCTCTTCTGTTCATTATCTGATCATAACTCCAGTATCAGTGTAATATTCCTCCAGTGTAGATCAGCTGTTCTCTGTGTGAATATATAGTGCTTCTGTTCATTATCTGATCATAACTCCAGTATCAGTGTAATATTCCTCCAGTGTAGATCAGCTGTTCTCTGTGTGAATATATAGTGCTTCTGTTCATTATCTGATCATAACTCCAGTATCAGTGTAATATTCCTCCAGTGTAGATCAGCTGTTCCCTTCGTTAGTCACTAACGTTACGTCTCCGTTCCTCCTCAGGGAACGAGGTTACATCCGTAACCGAGACGAAGCACTATTAAAGCCTACATATTTGGGCAAAACTTATTTATAAAATTTTATTTATAAATTGGCCTATTTAACTTATACATTTAGCGATATTTTCTAAATGTGGATAAAAAACTATTACAAAATGATTGCATTTCCATTAACCGGTGTTATGCAACTAAAACGTTTTTTTTTATGTCATTCAAAAGATTATGCCACATAAGTTAGTAGGTTTATGTGTATCCCAGTCACCGCAATAACCATTATTTAATGGAAGGAGTCATAGGCCTGTTATTCAAGCATTTATTAAAATTAAAAGAGGGAAATGTTTGAATTTGTATGGTGGTAACTTTTCAGTTTTTTTGTTTTTGTTTTTTTAAACCATTTCGTTATTTTGGCTTGAAATTTCGTTTCTTGAAAATATAAACTGAATTTAGAAATGCTTTTTAAATGAAAAACTTTGCGTTTAATAAACAAACTACATTTTTGAAATGAAGACGGCGTTTGGACGGAGAGCAGCGCATGCAAAATAAACCGTTTCCTTAATCCACGGCCCTTGTTATTGTGAGTCTACGCCTACACAAATAAAAGCAGACAGTTTATAGTTTTTAATTGTCTTGCTCTTATCTGTATGGCTAAAAAAGACGGAGCGTTCTGAGTCGTTTCCTCTGTCATTAAGGAAAGAATCCATCAGAACGCGTCGCACCTGCGCTCTCATCAGACAGAGGGGTATAGAAAACGTAGCCTATATTGAATTACACATCTACAGACCGGTGAAAAGGGAACGGAATAAGTTTTCCCGGGCTGGCCAAGTTAGCGCGGAGGTCTGTGGATCCCCGTTACATCAGTCCCCTCAGAGCGGGTGTGTTCGGCGGCTGGACTGACTGTCACCGGCCGGTCACATCTGACCCCAGATCATGTCAACATGCTTATATTTAGCACAAAACATGTGTGATGGTGGCAGTTTTTTTTTTCCACAGCGGTGGTCTAGGTTTGTGCCGGTGAACGTGACATCCACTCCGGCAGTGAATGGCCCACTCCAAAAAAATGTTTGTAGGCCTATGTGAATGCTGTTTTACAAAAACACGCTCTATTTTTGTATTCATTGCATTTTTGAATTATACAAGTTAAATAATTAATTTTATTATAAAAATATTAATGATTAATGGATAATTCTCCGACGATCGACTAAGAAAATGTAATCGAATGCCCATTCCTAACACACACACACACACACGTGCTGCGTCAGCTCTTACCGATGTAGCGGCTCCACTCCGGCTCCAGCTGGGTCAGGCAGGCCTTCATCACGGTCAGACAGTATCCGCTGCAGGGCTTCAGAGCAGACAGACCTCGGCACTGAGAGCAGTACAGCATCCTCGTGAAGCGGCCGACACACACCGGGCTCAAGCTGACCTGCCACACACACACACACACACACATTACTTTTATATAAGCATGTGTAATGAATAAAACACTGAATGACCAACACCAGCTCAGTTCAAATGATATAAATGCATGCATATGTTTTCATTCTTTCATGGTTCTAATTACTTAAGCTCTATCATTAAATAATGCCCAATAATATGCACTCTCTTGTAATTTTGTAACCTTTCTGAAAACATGGTTGGGGTTTTACTTTTGCTGTTCGCACTATTGTTGAGAGTTATTATTGTGCGTGATTTTTATTGTGTGGTGTTTTTCAGCCCAGTTGCACTATTTAAACATTATCTGCACTTTTCCATTTCTGTTTGTATTTTACTGGTTATTTTTATTCAACATGAGGGTATTTCAGACTTGTGACGGCAGTGTTTGCTCTGATTTAACACCACTTCACCTTCTCTTACACTGATGAGCTTCTTACGGTCAGACAGGTCATCCCCCTCACACAAGCACATGCACTCGTGTGTGTCTCACCTCGGACAGCCTGTTAGCCACATCCCGTCCCACCGCGAGGCCCTGGACAAAAGCACGCGCCGCGATGAACGCTCGTGTGACCTGAGCCTTGAGCTTCTTGGGAACGTCTCCGAAGGGCTTCAGCTGCTCCATGTCCTTGCTGATGCACTCCAGATAGTCTTCAGTGATGAGATACTGGGAGTTCAGCAGCCGGAACATGCGCTCCAGGAGACGCGTCCAGAACTCGTTCAGCATCTCCTCCAGATGGACGCTCCCGCCGGTGTAGTAGCGCTTCAGCTCGGAGAAAAGGCCCTGGAACACCTCCGCGTTCTGCAGGTAGGGCTTGCCGTAGGTGCGCAGGAACATCTCGTTCAGAGAGCGCTCTGTGTTCTCCAGCAGCTCCAGGAAGAAATCTGGCAAAGCAACCAATCGTTTAGATAACACTGTAAGAGTTGTGGTTATCAGAGAGTTCCTCTCATTTCAGTAAATCAGGGGATGATTCAGATCTAATCCTACCATCAAACCTTTTGTGTCCGCTCACAAACGCATCCCTGAGCTCCTCGCTGACGTCGTCCATCAGCTTCTGGAAGTCCCGCGCGCTCCTGCGGATGAACATCTGCTCCATCTCTGCGTTACAGCAGGATCTCTGAGCGGCACAAACCTGCAGATTCACTCCTGACACGGAGAGAGACACGGCTCAGGGCACAGCAGAACCACCGCAGGGATTTCATCCATCAGGGACGCATTACACTGATCAAAACTCACATTTAAAATACTTATATCTCTAATAAATGCTGTTCTTTTGAACTTTCTATTCATCAAAGAATCCTGAAAAATAAAATGTATAATTTTGGACTCTAGAGTAGTGAGACGTGTTCTCTGAGTGACCAATCACGCTTCTCTGTCTGACCATCCCATGGGCGCGAGTCTGGGTTTGGCGGTTGCCAGAGGAACGGGACTCGCCTGACTGCATTGTGCCAAGTATAAAGTTTGGTGGAGGGGGGATTATGGGATGGGGTTGTTTTTCAGGGGTTGGCGCCTTAGTTCCAGTGAAAGGAACTCTTAATGCTTCACCAAGACATTTTGGACAATTTCATGCTCCCATCTTTGTGGGATCAGTTTGGGGCGGCCCCTTCCTGTCCCAACATGACTGCGCTCCAGTGCACAAAGCGTCGCTCCATAAAGACATGGATGAGCGAGTTTGGTGTGGAGGAACTGGACTGGCCTGCACAGAGTCCTGAGCTCATCCCGATAGAACACCTTTGGGATGAATTAGAGCGGAGACTGCGAGCCAGGCCTTCTCGTATAGAACAAGACTGTATTATATTATGGATTGTGTTGACATCTAATAAGAGTTTTTTTAGAATCAAAGTGAGGAGATAAATCTGCTGTTTATATACACCTCTAATCATTGATTAAATTGATTAGCTTGATGTGCTCCACTTGTGTTTAATTATCTGCACGTGCTCCTCCCGAAATGTGTTAATAAAACATCACATAGTGTATAACATTTTGCGGACTCTTGTGGAAATATTTTATTAATATTAATATTGATTTATATTTATTCGATAGCTGTTTTGGCCTCAGACATCATGTAGTGTGGCAGATAATAATGTGTATGGCTGCAAAACAAAACTATCATTCTGGAACAAAATATTGTGCCACAAACGAAGTATGTATGTATGTATTTTTGTAACATGTAATTTCTTATTTAGTCTTGACAAAGCAACAAATTCAGTAAGTTACAAACCAACAGCTCAGTCCAGATCTCCACTGTGTTTCGTTAGAAATGCCTCGTGATGAAATGTTGGTACACATCAATAATCGAAATGTTCTTAAGTGTGGTTTAATGGATGAAAAGCTGTCATGTGACTCAATGCCCAATAGTCTAACGTTAGCTCATTAAGAGAATTATTGCTGTATCTTCACGTGTTAAAGCCTTCTTTGCTCTAAAAAATGCTGAGCTGTTTCAACACAGATTTGCATGAAAATGGATCTAACAAATTGGTTAAAAAGATATGGTTGGGTTAGTCCATATTTTACCCACATTTGGGTTGAACCAACCATACCTTTATTTATTTATCAAGCAGTAATTTCATTAGAAAACCGCACATTTAGAAATCCAATCCGGCTGTGTTATAGTTTTCCTGACCAGAGAGCATTAATAAAAGAGCATTAGCGGCCAATGACATTTTAATTTTAATTCATTGCTCTTACTGCTAACTTAACATGTTTTAAAGGTTTCCCTGTACATATTTATTTATTCACTCTTAAAAATGCTGTGTTGTTTTAACCCAATTTTGGGTAAAATATGTAATTACCCAAATTGACCAAAGCATTAATTTATAAC
This sequence comes from Gobiocypris rarus, assembly GCA_023029165.1. Classification (NCBI taxonomy): domain Eukaryota; kingdom Metazoa; phylum Chordata; class Actinopteri; order Cypriniformes; family Gobionidae; genus Gobiocypris; species Gobiocypris rarus. The sequence goes on from CM040910.1 coordinate 52,069,821, forward strand.
TCGCACTTTGTTTCCTTGATTGAACCTTTGGTTATTACTTAAGAATGCACTGACAGGCTCGAATGAGTTGGCAAATAATTGAGGCGATCATATACATCACATTTTAAGTTGATTTAAAGTAAGCAGAACTTGTTTTACTTGCTCTTAACTTGTAATACTTGAGTAAGCTCATTCATACATTTAACTTAAAAATATCAGCTTTATTATTAAAAGTGTAAACTTGTCTTTATAGCGTAACTAGCTAATTCAATAAATGCCACACAATGCACTGATAGCATTAGCATAGCATAGCACCTATAATATAACACATTGATCATAAATCTGTTGTCTAAGCTCCCGCTCTTCGTCACATGATGGAAACCAAACCCATCATAACAGAAACTCTTCTAAACTAGCAAAACAAAACACTAAACACCACCAAATCTCCACCTTAACATTAATCTTGCACTAAAACACATTATATAACACTCAATCTGAGCATTTCCTCTCCTTTTGAGTGTCATGGCAAAGCATGCTGGGAAATATTAATCCCAGTCCAGTTTCAGTTAAATTTAAGTTTGTCCAAATGAAAAGAAACAAGTTCATGAAACTCAAAACAATGAAATAATTCAGATTCTGAAAATGTGTCAGTTTTGAGAACTCAAAAGAAGAGAAAGTTCTAAATACTCATAAAAGAAACTCGTTTGTGTTATTTGAGTCGGCTGAACTCAGAACAGTTCATTACTGTGCGTCCGGGTTATTTATCATCTTATTGCAGTATTATGGTCTGTTTCATACGCACAGGCAAATCCTTTTGATTTCTTCTTCAAAACTATTTTTCTGATCATAAATTAATAGTCTAAACATTTGAATTCATAAAACTGTATCAATCTAATCATGTATTATCATTTTAACACTAATACGGAACAGGTTTATGATTTATTGCAAACAGTGTCGAGCAGCAAACATGGAAGAGAGCCAAAAGCCCAAAATCCTTTCAAACCACAAAATACTGTTAAAGCCACGGCGAAGGGTTAGAGGAACCTTGAGACTTTTATTTTTAAAGCAAACCTCCAATTAAAGCCATGAGTCATGAATAAAGGCCATCAGAACAGAATGAGCTGTAATCACTTTACTCTCACTGAAGGGGCAGAAATGGGTTATGGAGAGAGATTAATTATTACCAGTTACCAATTATTGATGTGATCGGCTTTCCGTTTAGAGGCTCAAACTAACCGGACACACTGAATGATATTTGGGATAAGGAGCATCTAATGACACACACACACACACACACACACACACACACACACACACACACACACACACACACTTCCACCAAAACACTGTATGGGGCAAGCGGTCACAATTATAGGATTTTCAGTTAAATATAAACTAAACAACTATAAACAAGATCGTGCAACTACAAATGCAATGTTTGTCACAGTATAAACATGTACAGGGACTTTGTGTTCACTTACAGAGCAGTTAAATATGCTAAACTATGACCGAGTGTAATCGCGCACGGACAGGTAACTGGACCTCCGGAGGGTACCTGATGCCTCCTCGGCGGGAAGCCCGTCCGGACCGAACCCCAGCGCCGCGAGCGAGTCCTTCACCTGACTGCAGTTCAGCGCGCTCACATCCGCTGCGACCGGCGCGCGCAGGACCAGGAGCGCGCACAGAGCGGCGAACATCCCGAGCTCCTCCGGGGGAATCCGCCGCTTTATTCCGTGGAGCTGATCTGTGAGGAAACACGCGGATCCGAATCCTCCAGACTCTCTATTGGGGAGTGGAAACAGCGGAGAGCATGGCATGCGGTCACAGCCTCCTCACAGCTGGACTTCAGACTTCTGGGAGAAAGAGAGACTTCACCGCGGACAACCTGCGTCATACGTCATCAATACGCCCTGAACGCGCTCGAACGAAACAGTGCCAAATATGAGGAGAGGTCTGAACCCCTTGCCCTCTTGACCCCTGGGAGATTTCAGAAAACATTTCATCCATGCCGATTACAGTAAACAAATGCTGTTCATCTATTTACACACACTTCCTAAAGTTTGCAGCTGTTTCTTCATCATCATCCTCATCGCTTTGAGCTTCTGCCCAGATAAACATTTCAGGATTTCTTCTGGTCTTTTATAATGTTCTCTAAACATTAGCATAAAAAAATTTATACATTGTTCTGAAATGTTTTACTTTGAACATTTGTCATATTTTAAATGTTACTTGATTCAGAAAATTCAAGAGTAACGCTCAGAGAACACTAAAGAGTAACGCTCAGAGAACATTCAAGAGTAACGCTCAGAGAACATTCAAGAGTAACGCTCAGAGAACACTCAAGAGTAACGCTCAGAGAACATTCAAGAGTAACGCTCAGAGAACATTCAAGAGTAACGCTCAGAGAACATTCAAGAGTAACACTCAGAGAACACTCAAGAGTAAAGCTCAGGGAACATTCAAGAGTAACGCTCAGAGAACATTCAAGAGTAACGCTCAGAGAACACTCAAGAGTAACGCTCAGAGAACATTCAAGAGTAACGCTCAGAGAACACTCAAGAGTAACGCTCAGAGAACACTCAAGAATAACGCTCAGAGAACACTCAAGAGTAACGCTCAGAGAACACTCAAGAGTAACGCTCAGAGAACACTCAAGAGTAACGCTCAGAGAACACTCAAGAGTAACGCTCAGAGAACACTCAAGGGTAACGCTCAGAGAACACTCAAGAGTAACGCTCAGAGAACACTCAAGAGTAACGCTCAGAGAACACTCAAGAGTAACGCTCAGAGAACACTCAAGAGTAACGCTCAGAGAACATTCAAGAGTAACGCTCAGAGAACATTCAAGAATAACGCTCAGAAAACACTCAAGAGTAACGCTCAGAGAACACTCAAGAGTAACGCTCAGAGAACACTCAAGAGTAACGCTCAGAGAACGCTCAAGAGTAACGCTCAGAGAACATTCAAGAATAACGCTCAGAGAACACTCAAGAGTAACGCTTCACAGAACATTCAAGAGTAACGCTCAGGGAACATTCAGAGTAACGCTCAGAGAACATTCAAGAGTAACGCTCAGAGAACATTCAAGAATAACGCTCAGGGAACACTCAAGAGTAACGCTCAGAGAACACTCAAGAGTAACGCTCAGAGAACACTCAAGAGTAACGCTCAGAGAACACTCAAGAGTAACGCTCAGGGAACATTCAGGAGTAACGCTCAGAGAACACTCAAGAGTAACACTCAGAGAACACTCAAGACTACACTCAGAGAACACTCAAAAGTAACGCTCCGAGAACACTCAGAGAACACTCAAGAGTAACGCTCAGAGAACACTCAAGATTAACGCTCAGAGAACATTCAAGAGTAACGCTCAGAGAACATTCAAGAGTAACGCTCAGAGAACACTCAAGAATAACGCTCAGGGAACATTCAAGAGTAACGCTCAGAGAACACTCAAGAGTAACGCTCAGAGAACACTCAAGAGTAACGCCCGAGAACACTCAGAGAACACTCAAGAGTAACGCTCAGAGTAACGCTCAGAGAACACTTAAGAGTAACACTCAGAGAACACTCAAGAGTAACGCTCCGAGAACACTCAGAGAACACTCAAGAGTAACGCTCAGGGAACATTCAAGAGTAACGCTCAGAGAACACTCAAGAGTAACGCTCAGAGAACACTCAAGAGTAACGCTCAGAGAACACTCAAGAGTAACGCTCAGGGAACATTCAAGAATAACGCTCAGAGAACACTCAAGACTAACACTCAGAGAACACTCAAGAGTAACGCTCCGAGAACACTCAGAGAACACTCAAGAGTAACGCTCCGAGAACACTCAGAGAACACTCAAGAGTAACGCTCCGAGAACACTCAAGAGTAACGCCCGAGAACACTCAGAGAACACTCAAGAGTAACGCCAGAGTAACGCTCAGAGTAACGCTCAGAGAACACTCAAGAGTAACACTCAGAGAACACTCAAGAGTAACGCTCGAGAACACTCAGAGAACACTCAAGAGTAACGCTCAGAGTAACGCTCAGAGTACATTCAAGAGTAACGCTCAGAGAACACTCAAGAGTAACGCTCAGAGAACATTCAAGAGTAACGCTCAGAGAACACTCAAGAGTAACGCTCAGAGAACACTCAAGAGTAACGCTCAGAGAACACTCAAGAGTAACGCTCAGAGAACACTCAAGAGTAACGCTCAGAGAACACTCAAGAGTAGCGCTCAGAGAACACTCAAGAGTAACGCTCAGAGAACACTCAAGAGTAACGCTCAGAGAACACTCAAGAGTAACGCTCAGAGAACACTCAAGAGTAACGCTCAGAGAACATTCAAGAGTAACGCTCAGAGAACATTCAAGAGTAACGCTCAGAGAACATTCAAGAGTAACGCTCAGAGAACACTCAAGAGTAACGCTCAGAGAACATTCAAGAGTAACGCTCAGAGAACACTCAAGAGTAACGCTCAGAGAACATTCAAGAGTAACGCTCAGAGAACATTCAAGAGTAACGCTCAGAGAACACTCAAGAGTAACGCTCAGAGAACATTCAAGAGTAACGCTCAGAAACACTCAAGAGTAACGCTCAGAGAACACTCAAGAGTAACGCTCAGAGAACATTCAAGAGTAACGCTCAGAGAACACTCAAGAGTAACGCTCAGAGAACACTCAAGAGTAACGCCAGAGAACACTCAAGAGTAACGCTCAGAGAACACTCAAGAGTAACGCTCAGAGAACACTCAAGAGTAACGCTCAGAGAACACTCAAGAGTAACGCTCAGAGAACACTCAAGAGTAACGCTCAGAGAACATTCAAGAGTAACGCTCAGAGAACACTCAAGAGTAACGCTCAGAGAACACTCAAGAGTAACGCTCAGAGAACACTCAAGAGCAACGCTCAGAGAACACTCAAGAGTAACGCTCAGAGAACACTCAAGAGTAACGCTCAGAGAACACTCAAGAGTAACGCTCAGAGAACACTCAAGAGTAACGCTCAGAGAACACTCAAGAGTAACGCAGAGAACACTCAAGATTAACACTCAGAGAACATTCAAGAGTAATGCTCAGAGAACACTCAAGAGTAGCGCTCAGAGAACACTCAAGAGTAACACTCAGAGAACATTCAAGTGTAACGCTCAGAGAACACTCAAGAGTAACGCTCAGAGAACACTCAAGAGTAACGCTCAGAGAACACTCAAGAGTAACGCTCAGAGAACACTCAAGAATAACGCTCAGAGAACACTCAAGAGTAACGCTCAGAGAACACTCAAGAGTAACGCTCAGAGAACACTCAAGAGTAACGCCAGAGAACACTCAAGAGTAACGCTCAGAGAACACTCAAGAGTAACGCTCAGAGAACACTCAAGAATAACGCTCAGAGAACATTCAAGAGTAACGCTCAGAGAACATTCAAGAGTAACGCTCAGAGAACACTCAAGAGTAACGCTCAGAGAACACTCAAGAGTAACGCTCAGAGAACACTCAAGAGTAACGCTCAGAGAACATTCAAGAGTAATGCTCAGAGAACATTCAAGAGTAACGCTCAGAGAACACTCAAGAGTAACGCTCAGAGAACACTCAAGAGTAACACTCAGAAAACACTCAAGAGTAACGCCGAGAACACTCAAGAGTTACACTCAGAGAACACTCAAGAGTAACGCTCAGACAACACTCAAGAGTAACGCTCAGAGAACACTCAAGAGTAACGCTCAGAGAACACTCAAGAGTAACGCTCAGACAACACTCAAGAGTAACGCTCAGAGAACACTCAAGAGTAACGCTCAGGAATATTCAAGAGTAACGCTCAGAGAACACTCAAGAGTAACGCTCAGAGAACACTCAAGAGTAACGCTCAGAGAACACTCAAGAGTAACGCTCAGAGAACATTCAAGAGTAACACTCAGAGAACATTCAAGTGTAACGCTCAGAGAACACTCAAGAGTAACGCTCAGAGAACACTCAAGAGTAACGCTCAGAGAACACTCAAGAGTAACGCTCAGAGAACACTCAAGAGTAACGCTCAGAGAACACTCAAGAATAACGGTCAGAGAACACTCAAGAGTAACGCTCAGAGAACACTCAAGAGTAACGCTCAGAGAACACTCAAGAGTAACGCTCAGAGAACACTCAAGAGTAACGCTCAGAGAACACTCAAGAGTAACGCTCAGAGAACACTCAAGAGTAACGCTCAGAGAACACTCAAGAGTAACGCTCAGAAAACACTCAAGAGTAACGCTCAGGGAACATTCAGAGTAACGCTCAGAGAACACTCAAGAGTAACGCTCAGAACACTCAAGAGTAACGCTCAGAGAACACTCAAGAATAACGTCAGAGAACACTCAAGAGTAACGTCAGAGAACACTCAAGAGTAACGCTCAGAGAACACTCAAGAGTAACGCTCAGAGAACATTCAAGAGTAACGCTCAGAGAACACTCAAGAGTAACGCTCAGAGAACACTCAAGAGTAACGCTCAGAGAACACTCAAGAGTAACGCTCAGAAAACACTCAAGAGTAACGTTCAGAGTACACTCAAGAGTAACGCTCAGAGAGCACTCAAGAGTAACGCTCAGGGAACATTCAGGAGTAACGCTCAGAGAACACTCAAGAGTAACGCTCAGAGAACACTCAAGAGTAACGCAGAGAACACTCAAGAGTAACGCTCAGAGAACATTCAAGAGTAACACTCAGAGAACACTCAAGAGTAACGCTCAGAGAACATTCAAGAGTAACACTCAGAGAACACTCAAGAGTAACGCTCAGAGAACACTCAAGAGTAACGCTCAGGGAACATTCAGGAGTAACGCTCAGAGAACACTCAAGAGTAACATTCAGAGTACACTCAAGAGTAACGCTCAGAGAACATTTAAGAGTAACATTCAGAGAACACTCAAGAGTAACGCTCAGAGAACACTCAAGAGTTACACTCAGAGAACATTCAAGAGTAACACTCAGAGAACACTCAAGAGTAACGCTCAGAGAACACTCAAGAGTAACGCTCAGAGAACATTTAAGAGTAACATTCAGAGAACACTCAAGAGTAACGCTCAGAGAACACTCAAGAGTACACTCAGAGAACACTCAAGAGTAACGCTCAGAACACTCAAGAGTAACGCTCAGAGAACACTCAAGAGTAACGCTCAGAGAACACTCAAGAGTAACGCTCAGAGAACACTCAAGAGTAACGCTCAGAGAACACTCAAGAGTAACACTCAGAGAACACTCAAGAGTAACGCTCAGAGAACACTCAAGAGTAACGCTCAGAGAACACTCAAGAGTAACGCTCAGAGTACACTCAAGAGTAACAATCAGAGAACATTCAAGAGTAACGCTCAGAGAACATTCAAGAGTAGCGCTCAGAGAACACTTAAGAGTAACGCTCAGAGAACACTTAAGAGGAACGCTCAGAGAACAGTCAAGAGTAACGCTCAGAGAACACTCAAGAGTAACGCTCAGGGAACATTCAGGAGTAACGCTCAGAGAACACTCAAGAGTAACATTCAGAGTACACTCAAGAGTAACGCTCAGAGAACACTCAAGAGTAACGCTCAGAGAACACTCAAGAGTAACGCTCAGAGAACACTCAAGAGTAACGCTCAGAGAACATTCAAGAGTAACGCTTAGAGAACATTCAAGAGTAACGCTCAGAGAACACTTAAGAGGAACGCTCAGAGAACACTCAAGAGTAACGCTCAGAGAACACTCAAGAGTAACGCTCAGAAAACACTCAAGAGTAACGCTCAGGGAACATTCAGGAGTAACGCTCAGAGAACACTCAAGAGTAACGCTCAGAGAACACTCAAAAGTAACGCTCAGAGAACACTCAAGAGTAACGCTCAGAGAACATTCAAGAGTAACGCTCAGAGAACACTCAAGAGTAACGCTCAGAGAACACTCAAGAGTAACGCTCAGAGAACATTCAAGAGTAACGCTCAGAGAACACTCAAGAGTAACGCTCAGAGAACATTCAAGAGTAACGCTCAGAGAACATTCAAGAGTAACGCTCAGAGAACACTTAAGAGGAACGCTCAGAGAACACTCAAGAGTAACGCCAGAGAACACTCAAGAGTCACGCTCAGAGAACATTCAAGAGTAACGCTCAGAGAACACTCAAGAGTCACGCTCAGAGAACATTCAAGAGTAACGCTCAGAGAACACTCAAGAGTAACGCTCAGAGAACATTCAAGAGTAACGCTCAGAGAACATTCAAGAGTAACGCTCAGAGAACACTTAAGAGGAACGCTCAGAGAACACTCAAGAGTAACGCTCAGAGAACACTCAAGAGTAACGCTCAGAGAACACTTAAGAGGAACGCTCAGAGAACACTCAAGAGTAACGCTCAGAGAACACTCAAGAGTCACGCTCAGAGAACATTCAAGAGTAACGCTCAGAGAACACTCAAGAGTAAAGATCAGAGAACATTCAAGAGTAACGCTCAGAGAACATTCAAGAGTAACGCTCAGAGAACACTTAAGAGTAACGCTCAGAGAACACTCAAGAGTAACGCTCAGAGAACACTCAAGAGTCACGCTCAGAGAACATTCAAGAGTAACGCTCAGAGAACACTCAAGAGTAACGCTCAGAGAACATTCAAGAGTAACGCTCAGAGAACATTCAAGAGTAACGCTCAGAGAACACTTAAGAGGAACGCTCAGAGAACACTCAAGAGTAACGCTCAGAGAACACTCAAGAGTAACGCTCAGAGAACATTCAAGAGTAACGCTCAGAGAACACTCAAGAGTAACGCTCAGAGAACACTCAAGAGTAACGCTCAGAGAACACTCAAGAGTAACGCTCAGAGAACACTCAAGAGTAACGCTCAGAGAACACTCAAGAGTAACGCTCAGAGAACACTCAAGAGTAACGCTCAGAGAACATTCTAGAGTAACGCTCAGAGAACACTCAAGAGTAACGCTCAGAGAACATTCTAAGAGTAACGCTCAGAGAACACTCAAGAGTAAAGATCAGAGAACACTCAAGAGTAACGCTCAGAGAACACTCAAGAGTAACGCTCAGAGAACATTCTAGAGTAACGCTCAGAGAACACTCAAGAGTAACGCTCAGAGAACACTCAAGAGTAACGCTCAGAGAACACTCAAGAGTAACGCTCAGAGAGCATTCAAGCGCTCAGAGAACATTCAAGAGTAACGCTCAGAGAACACTTAAGAGTAACGCTCAGAGAACACTCAAGAGTAACGCTCAGAGAACACTCAAGAGTAACGCTCAGAGAACACTCAAGAGTAACGCTCAGAGAACACTCAAGAGTAACGCTCAGAGAACACTCAAGAGTAACGCTAGAGAACACTCAAGAGTAACGCTCAGAGAACACTCAAGAGTAACGCTCAGAGAACATTCTAAGAGTAACGCTCAGAGAACACTCAAGAGTAAAGATCAGAGAACACTCAAGAGTAACGCTCAGAGAACACTCAAGAGTAACGCTCAGAGAACACTCAAGAGTAACGCTCAGAGAACACTCAAGAGTAACGCTCAGAGAACACTCAAGAGTAACGCTCAGAGAACACTCAAGAGTAACGCTCAGAGAACACTCAAGAGTAACGCTCAGAGAACATTCTAGAGTAACGCTCAGAGAACACACAAGAGTAGCGCTCAGAGAACATTCTAGAGTAACGCTCAGAGAACACTCAAGAGTAAAGATCAGAGAACACTCAAGAGTAACGCTCAGAGAACACTCAAGAGTAACGCTCAGAGAACACTCAAGAGTAACGCTTTAGAGAACACTCAAGAGTAACGCTCAGAGAACACTCAAGAGTAACGCTCAGAGAACATTCTAGAGTAACGCTCAGAGAACACTCAAGAGTAACGCTCAGAGAACACTCAAGAGTAACGCTCAGAGAACATTCTAGAGTAACGCTCAGAGAACACTCAAGAGTAACGCTCAGAGAACATTCAAGAGTAACGCTCAGAGAACACTCAAGAGTAACGCTCAGAGAACATTCTAGAGTAACGCTCAGAGAACACTCAAGAGTAAAGATCAGAGAACACTCAAGAGTAACGCTCAGAGAACACTCAAGAGTAACGCTCAGAGAACACTTAAGAGGAACGCTCAGAGAACATTGAAGAGTAACGCTCAGAGAACACTCAAGAGTAACGCTCAGAGAACACTCAAGAGTAACGCTCAGAGAACACTCAAGAGTAACGCTCAGAGAACACTTAAGAGTAACGCTCAGAGAACACTCAAGAGTAACGCAGAGAACACTCAAGAGTAACGCCAGAGAACATTCTAGAGTAACGCTCAGAGAACACTCAAGAGTAACGCCAGAGAACATTCTCAGAGTAACGCTCAGAGAACACTCAAGAGTAACGCTCAGAGAACATTCAAGAGTAACGCTCAGAGAACACTCAAGAGTAACGCTCAGAGAACACTCAAGAGTAACGCTCAGAGAACACTCAAGAGTAACGCTCAGAGAACACTCAAGAGTAACGCTCAGAGAACACTCAAGAGTAACGCTCAGAGAACATTCTAGAGTAACGCTCAGAGAACACTCAAGAGTAACGCTCAGAGAACACTCAAGAGTAACGCTCAGAGAACACTCAAGAGTAACGCTCAGAGAACATTCTAGAGTAACGCTCAGAGAACACTCAAGAGTAACGCTCAGAGAACATTCTAAGAGTAACGCTCAGAGAACACTCAAGAGTAACGCTCAGAGAACATTCTAGAGTAACGCTCAGAGAACACTCAAGAGTAAAGATCAGAGAACACTCAAGAGTAACGCTCAGAGAACACTCAAGAGTAACGCTCAGAGAACACTCAAGAGTAACGCTCAGAGAACACTCAAGAGTAACGCTCAGAGAACACTCAAGAGTAACGCTCAGAGAACACTCAAGAGTAACGCTCAGAGAACACTCAAGAGTAACGCTCAGAGAACACTCAAGAGGAACGCTCAGAGAACATTGAAGAGTAACGCTCAGAGAACACTCAAGAGTAACGCTCAGAGAACACTCAAGAGTAACGCTCAGAGAACACTCAAGAGTAACGCTCAGAGAACACTCAAGAGTAACGCTCAGAGAACACTCAAGAGTAACGCTCAGAGAACACTCAAGAGTAACGCTCAGAGAACACTCAAGAGTAACGCTCAGAGAACACTCAAGAGTAACGCTCAGAGAACACTCAAGAGTAACACTCAGAGAACATTCAAGAGTAACACTCAGAGAACATTCAAGAGTAACGCTCAGAGAACATTCAAGAGTAACACTCAGAGAACACTCAAGAGTAACACTCAGAGAACACTCAAGAGTAACGCTCAGAGAACATTCAAGAGTAACGCTCAGAGAACATTCAAGAGTAACGCTCAGAGAACACTCAAGAGTAACGCTCAGAGAACACTCAAGAGTAACGCTCAGAGAACACTCAAGAGTCATTCTCATATGAGGATCTGATGATCAACACACATTAATGATTATTATCCGTTCATATTTCTGTGGAAACTCATACATTTAATTTCTCAGAATTCTTTGATCAATAGAAAGTTCAAAAATAGAATCTTGTGTATTATAAATGTCTTTACTGGGACTTTTGATCAGTTTAATGTGCTTTTGAAAAGCATTAATTTCTTGTACTGAGCAGGAATGACTCATAATAGCACGTATATTTTCATCTCAGATGCTTTATGAGGATGTGGTTTATGAGTTATCATATATGATAAACGTGATAGGATAAGGCTTCACTCAGGTCCTCTTTTGCTTAGATTATACCTTTTGTCTTTATAACATTGTCATGAAAATGGCATTAAACTCTTTAGTCTCATGTATAATTTCAGCCAGTATTTTAATTAATTTATTCTAAATATTAAATATTTCCAGCTCAATTAAATATGGTGAGTTCAGGGGGATTGGGACACTTTTGCCATTGAGATGACTTGGAAAAAGCTTCCCAATCACCCTGAAGACTTTAATGCAACTTGACGAAAGCACACATCACAGAAAACATCTGATCAATAAACACAACGGTAAGAATGTCTTTCAGTTATTTATTAGTTTTTATACATTTTGTAAATGCATGTGTTTCTGCTGAAGTGACAGACAATACAGTTTTCAGAAGAAGTCTGTGGAACTGAACATGATGAACACACACCTCCATCTAGTGTTCACACTGCGTCCTGCACGTGCTCAAGATAAAACATACATCATCATAGTGCTATTACAATACTCACTTTAGGAAAAATAAGCAAAAACCCAAATTAACTAAATTACCAACAACCATATGGGGTTGAACACATTTAAGTACAAATCTAAAATTCAATAACCGACTGAAGCCGGTGTGTTGAGGATTGTTTCTGCACTGAAGACAACAATAAACCTAAACAAGCTTTTCCTCTTGCACAGTTTTGACTTTTCTCAGAATTATATGATATAAACTTGCAACTATTATTTTAATATTTTAAAGCCTTTTTTTTCTCATGATTTAAGCATTTCAATTAAAAGCAAAAATTCCTTAAAATGTAATAATCCTTACATTTTATAAATTAAGGCCTTTTAAATGAGTAAAAGCATTTTATATAAATCTATAAAACAAAATTCACAAACTAAAGTGTCCATTCCCTTGCTCCATAAAGATTTTTTACTCATTGACAATACTAAACATGAGTAATAATTTATGGATTTTTCGCTATTAATGAAAATGCTTAAAACTTGACACTGAGGCATCCATCAGTTAGTTTCCAGACCTCATTTCTCATGATTTTCCTGATATTCTATAATGTGGAGAGAGAAAGTTTGACTGGTAGAGCATGTGGCTGAAAGCTGAAGCTAATAAACCTCATTTACATACAATAATAATCATGTTTTGATAAAACCAATCCAGAGAATAAAACCCATAAGGATACGCACACACACACAGACACACAAACAGACACACACACACACACACACACACACACACACACACACACACACACACACACACACACACACACACACACACACACACACACACATATACACAGAATGCACATTTAAAGCTAGTATTGAGATGATCACCAAAGCAAACAAGCATGTTTATTTGAGGAGAAGCGGCCAAGCTGAAGGATCCCTGCGCTCTTCACAGGCCGGGACAAGTGCAATACTTCCAGCTCTGAGCATTGCGGCCGGTCCCAGCCTGCAAAGAGAGGGATTCTGGGATGTGACTGCGGGATTCAAGCGCAGACTCTTCACTGCCATGGTCAGTTTTGCATGGATTTGCACAGCAACGATACGAACGCTGACAGCAAACCAGCAAAACTGACCAGCGCAGGCACAGGTTAGGTCCGCCCGCTGCGCGCCGCGTCTAGAAGTACTTGAAGTGCTCACACTGCAGTAGACGAGAGTCTGAGGAAACTACCTGCACTATAAGCACTTTAATACCGCTGGAGCGCAGAGACGGACGGGCAGACACGGGCAGAAGCACAGGGACAGACGGGAAGCAGGACACCATCAGTTTTGCATAGATTTGCACAACTCAACATTTCTTGTAGTGCAACTAGGCAAAACTAGCAGAGCACTGCATGAGACAGAAGCGGAGGAGCAGCGGTCAGGGTTAACCAACCCTTATGCCAGAAGGGGCACTTAGGGCAGTAGGTGCTAGTCTACTTCACTATCTGCACTAAATGCACCTTAGCATAAGCAGCAGTCGCCGGCGCTTGAGTCGCTCGCGTCAGAGCAGAGCGTGAAGTGCCTCCACTGCAGTAGATGATCAGAACTACCTGCACTGTAAGCACTTTGGCTCTACGCCGACGACGGTTCCACCGCCTCACGCGCCATCCTAACGGCTCCTCCGCCTCACACACCATCCTAACGGCTCCTCCGCCTCACACGCCATCCTAACGGCTCCTCCGCCTCACACGCCATCCTAACGGCTCCTCCGCCTCACGCGCCATCCTAACGGCTCCTCCGCCTCACGCGCCATCCTAACGGCTCCTCCGCCTCACGCGCCATCCTAACGGCTCCTCCGCCTCACACGCCATCCTAACGGCTCCTCCGCCTCACGCCATCCTAACGGCTCCACCGCCTCACACGCCATCTAACGGCTCCACCGCCTCACGCGCCATCCTAACGCTCCTCCGCCTCACACGCCATCCTAACGGCTCCACCGCCTCACGCGCCATCTAACGGCTCCTCCGCCTCACGCGCCATCCTAACGGCTCCACCGCCTCACACGCCATCCTAACGGCTCCACCGCCTCACACGCCATCCTAACGGCTCCTCCGCCTCACGCGCCATCCTAACGGCTCCTCCGCCTCACACGCCATCCTAACGGCTCCTCCGCCTCACGCCATCTCTAACGGCTCCACCGCCTCACGCGCCATCCTAACGGCTCCACCGCCTCACACGCCATCCTAACGGCTCCACCGCCTCACACGCCATCCTAACGGCTCCACCGCCTCACACGCCATCCTAACGGCTCCTCCGCCTCACGCGCCATCCTAACGGCTCCTCCGCCTCACGCGCCATCTAACGGCTCCTCCGCCTCACGCGCCATCCTAACGGCTCCTCCGCCTCACGCGCCATCCTAACGGCGCTCCGCCTCACACGCCATCCTAACGGCTCCTCCGCCTCACGCGCCATCCTAACGGCTCCTCCGCCTCACACGCCATCTAACGGCTCCTCCGCCACGCGCCATCCTAACGGCTCCTCCGCCTCACGCCATCCTAACGGCTCCTCCGCCTCACGCGCCATCCTACGGCTCCTCCGCCTCACGCGCCATCTAACGGCTCCTCCGCCTCACACGCCATCTAACGGCTCCTCCGCCTCACGCGCCATCCTAACGCTCCTCCGCCACACGCCATCCTAACGGCTCCTCCGCCACACGCCATCTAACGGCTCCTCCGCCTCACACGCCATCTAACGGCTCCACCGCCTCACACGCCATCCTAACGGCTCCACCGCCTCACGCGCCATCCTAACGGCTCCTCCGCCTCACACGCCATCTCTAACGCTCCTCCGCCTCACACGCCATCTAACGGCTCCACCGCCACACGCCATCTAACGGCTCCTCCGCCTCACACGCCATCCTAACGGCTCCTCCGCCTCACACGCCATCTAACGGCTCCTCCGCCTCACACGCCATCCTAACGGCTCCACCGCCTCACGCGCCATCCTAACGGCTCCACCGCCTCACGCGCCATCTAACGGCTCCTCCGCCTCACGCGCCATCTGCGGCTCCTCCGCCTCACGCGCCATCTAACGGCTCCTCCGCCTCACACGCCATCCTAACGCTCCTCCGCCTCACACGCCATCTAACGGCTCCACCGCCTCACACGCCATCCTAACGGCTCCACCGCCTCACACGCCATCCTAACGGCTCCACCGCCTCACACGCCATCCTAACGGCTCCACCGCCTCACGCGCCATCCTAACGGCTCCACCGCCTCACGCGCCATCCTAACGGCTCCTCCGCCTCACACGCCATCTAACGGCTCCTCCGCCTCACACGCCATCCTAACGGCTCCTCCGCCTCACACGCCATCCTAACGGCTCCTCCGCCTCACGCGCCATCCTAACGGCTCCTCCGCCTCACACGCCATCCTAACGGCTCCTCCGCCTCACACGCCATCTAACGGCTCCTCCGCCTCACGCGCCATCCTAACGGCTCCTCCGCCTCACGCGCCATCCTAACGGCTCCTCCGCCTCACGCGCCATCCTAACGGCTCCTCCGCCTCACGCGCCATCCTAACGGCTCCTCCGCCTCACGCGCCATCCTAACGGCTCCTCCGCCTCACGCCCCATCTGCGGCTCCCACGCCTCACGCGCCATCCTAACGGCTCCACCGCCACACGCCATCCTAACGGCTCCGCCTCACGCCATCCTAACGCTCCTCCGCCTCACGCGCCATCTAACGGCTCCTCCGCCACACGCCATCCTAACGGCTCCACCGCCTCACACGCCATCCTAACGCTCCTCCGCCACGCGCCATCCTAACGCTCCACCGCCTCACGCGCCATCCTAACGGCTCCGCCACACGCCATCCTAACGGCTCCTCCGCCACACGCCATCCTAACGGCTCCACCGCCTCACACGCCATCCTAACGCTCCTCCGCCTCACGCGCCATCCTAACGGCTCCACCGCCTCACGCGCCATCTTAACGGCTCCTCCGCCTCACGCGCCATCCTAACGGCTCCGCCACATGCCATCTAACGGCTCCTCCACCTCACGCGCCATCCTAACGGCTCCTCCGCCTCACACGCCATCCTAACGCTCCGCCTCACACGCCATCCTAACGGCTCCACCGCCTCACGCGCCATCCTAACGGCTCCTCCGCCTCACGCGCCATCCTAACGGCTCCTCCGCCACACGCCATCCTCTAACGGCTCCTCCGCCTCACACGCCATCTCTAACGGCTCCTCCGCCACGCGCCATCCTAACGCTCCTCCGCCTCACGCGCCATCTAACGGCTCCTCCGCCTCACGCGCCATCCTAACGCTCCTCCGCCTCACGCGCCATCTAACGGCTCCACCGCCACGCGCCATCCTAACGGCTCCTCCGCCTCACGCGCCATCCTAACGGCTCCTCCGCCTCACGCGCCATCCTAACGGCTCCACCGCCTCACGCGCCATCCTAACGGCTCCTCCGCCTCACACGCCATCTAACGGCTCCTCCGCCTCACACGCCATCCTAACGGCTCCTCCGCCTCACGCGCCATCCTAACGGCTCCTCCGCCTCACGCGCCATCCTAACGGCTCCTCCGCCACGCGCCATCTAACGGCTCCTCCGCCTCACGCGCCATCCTAACGGCTCCTCCGCCTCACGCGCCATCCTAACGGCTCCTCCGCCTCACGCGCCATCCCTAACGGCTCCACCGCCTCACGCGCCATCCTAACGGCTCCACCGCCTCACGCCATCTCTAACGGCTCCTCCGCCTCACGCCATCCTAACGGCTCCTCCGCCTCACGCGCCATCCTAACGGCTCCACCGCCACGCGCCATCTCTAACGGCTCCTCCGCCTCACACGCCATCCTAACGGCTCCTCCGCCTCACGCGCCATCCTAACGGCTCCTCCGCCTCACGCCATCTAACGGCTCCACCGCCACACGCCATCCTAACGGCTCCTCCGCCACGCGCCATCCTAACGGCTCCACCGCCACGCGCCATCTAACGGCTCCGCCACACGCCATCCTAACGGCTCCTCCGCCACACGCCATCTCTAACGGCTCCACCGCCACACGCCATCTCTAACGGCTCCTCCGCCACGCGCCATCTCTAACGCTCCACCGCCTCACGCGCCATCCCTAACGGCTCCGCCTCACACGCCATCCTAACGGCTCCTCCGCCTCACACGCCATCTAACGGCTCCACCGCCTCACACGCCATCCTAACGGCTCCTCCGCCTCACGCCATCCTAACGGCTCCTCCGCCTCACGCGCCATCCTAACGCTCCGCCTCATGCCATCCTAACGGCTCCTCCACCTCACGCGCCATCCTAACGCTCCTCCGCCTCACACGCCATCCTAACGGCTCCTCCGCCTCACACGCCATCCTAACGGCTCCACCGCCACGCGCCATCCTAACGGCTGCACCGCCACGCGCCATCCTAACGGCTCCTCCGCCTCACGCCATCTAACGGCTCCTCCGCCTCACACGCCATCCTAACGGCTCCTCCGCCTCACGCCATCCTAACGGCCTTCCGCCACGCGCCATCTCTAACGGCTCCTCCGCCTCACGCGCCATCTAACGCGCCTCACGCGCCATCTCTAACGGCTCCACCGCCACGCGCATCTCCCTCCGCCTCACGCGCCATCTAACGGCTCCTCCGCCTCACGCGCCATCTAACGCTCCTCCGCCTCACACGCCATCCTAACGGCTCCTCCGCCTCACGCGCCATCTAACGGCTCCGCCTCACGCGTCATCTCTAACGCTCCACCGCCACACGCCATCCTAACGGCTCCTCCGCCACGCGCCATCCTAACGCTCCACCGCCACACGCCATCTAACGGCTCCTCCGCCTCACGCCATCCTAACGGCTCCACCGCCTCACGCCATCTAACGGCTCCTCCGCCTCACACGCCATCTAACGCTCCACCGCCTCACGCGCCATCCTAACGGCTCCACCGCCTCACGCGCCATCTAACGCTCCTCCGCCTCACGCGCCATCTAACGGCTCCTCCGCCTCACGCGCCATCCTAACGCTCCTCCGCCACGCCATCCTAACGGCTCCTCCGCCACACGCCATCTAACGCTCCTCCGCCACGCCATCCTAACGGCCTCCGCCTCACATGCCATCCTAACGGCTCCTCCGCCTCACGCGCCATCCTAACGGCTCCTCCGCCTCACACGCCATCTAACGGCTCCGCCTCACGCCATCCTAACGGCTCCTCCGCCTCACACGCCATCCTAACGGCTCCACCGCCACGCGCCATCCTAACGGCTCCTCCGCCTCACATGCCATCCTAACGGCTCCTCCGCCTCACACGCCATCCTAACGGATCACCTGGGGGCCGAATCTTCTGAAACAAGAGGGAAAAGAAACGCGTTATTAGACTTGTTTTCATTTAGTCAAAGTTTTTGAATCCAAGCCCACGGGTGGTGGGGGCTCAGGGGTCACATGGAAGTACTAGGGGCCCCTAAAGTTCAGAGAGAAACAGTGCACTGCACAAATAAAGAACATTACAGTACTATAAAGAGTAGCGAAAGAGTAAAACTCACTTTAATAAAGAAAAAAAGGGTTAACACTATTTGTGTCATTGATATATGTAGTTACTATAGTAACAACTATAAATGATGCATAATAACATGCAAATAACCCTACAGCAAGAACATCTAGTTATTACCCAGTACTGTTTACAGTGTAACACACCTTAAAATAAAGGGTCCATGTTGCAGTGCAGTTATACACTCAGGCAGTGAGCAGTACATGTGCTAACTATAGGGTTAGCTGCGTGTAATTATGCAAAACTTACTAAAGTTACTACACGTGCATCAAGGACACAAAAACAAAACATGCTCACAGTAGACATGTGTACCATACGCTCAGATCTGGGGATGTAAAGCACTACACACGTGGTACACATGCACGCGCCTCGGTGATAATCAAAGTAAAGCGGGTGTTTTACATTAAAACTACAGCACTGATAAGCGCAGTAACCGGCGTGCTCCGCCGCGCATGCGCACTCCAGCGACCGCGCGCAAACCCCTCCCCCATGGCTTGCACCAACATGGCGCCGGAGAGCCCGCGGTAGCGGCGCTGGGGACCCAGAGAACGCGGCGCGTGTGGGGTGTGTGGTGGACCTGGCAACGCCAGCGCGTGTGAGAGCGCGTCAAACCCCAGCCCCGACCGCTCTCGCTCGCAGCTGAGCACATTAGGGTTCGACGCGTCCACAGCCGTGCCGCTGCGCGCCTAAACCCCTGTATGATGTACACAACGCTTAGAGATCATGTTTTAGAACGCGACCAGCCCAACGCGTGCGCGCCACACCGCACATGCAGTGGAACGCGCGCGCTGCTCATATTCCCGTATTTCGCGGGAAACCGTTCGCGTTCGATAACCAGTGATTATCCGAAACGCGCCCGCGAGGATCGCTTCCCCGAATGCGTGAGTGCACGTGTGTGGCTCCAGCGCGCGCGCTGAGGCTCGCTGGACGCCCGCTAGCTTTAGCAGTGTGGCTAACGGCCTGTAGCTGCCCCATGTGCTGTGCTTTGTTCTGCCCGAGCCCCAGCGTTCCCCAAGCGCAGCGAATAACGCGTCTGTCGCACAGCCAGCGCTACGGGGAGATCCGCGGGAACGCTTTAACCGCGCCGATGCGGTGTAAACTGGCGCGCGCACGCTTTTCAAATCTCCCTCATTCTCGCAGTTTGGAGGCGACCCGACCACGCGCCGCTCACTACAGCTGCACTGCTCCTCTCACGGCCGCAGAACGCGACTCGCGAGCGCTTACACATTCAGGAGCGTCCCAGACTTCGCCAAGTGATCACAACAACAGGTCCCGCGTCAGCACCGCGCGCGTGTAGAATCCACCATCTTCACTCACTAGTGCACACTTACCGTTCCCCGCCGCCGCTCCGGCTCCGCGCAGAAACGAAACGCGCCAAACTTGTGGAGAAATGAAGCCTCCGCCGCACGCGACGCGTCCGAGCACGAGCGCGTGGGCAGCGATACAATAGCGTAGTAAAATTGCGAAAGTGGCGCGAACGCGCTCAGCTTTTAACCATGTGGTGAATGAAGGGCGGCTCCCGCGGAACGTAAATATCACGAGCACAACTCCTTCATTAGCATATGCACACACTACTTCCGATCCGACACACGGGCACAGCTGGACACATCTCAGCTACACACACATCTGAGTTACTACACACATCTCAGCTACACACACATCTGAGTTACTACACACATCTCAGCTACACACACATCTGAGTTACTACACACATCTCAGCTACACACACATCTGAGTTACTACACACATCTGAGCTACTACACACATCTCAGCTACACACACATCTGAGTTACTACACACATCTCAGCTACACACACATCTGAGTTACTACACACATCTCAGCTACACACACATCTGAGTTACTACACACATCTGAGTTACTACACACATCTCAGCTATACACACATCAGAGTTACTACACACATCTGAGCTACTACACACATCTGATTTACTACATACATCTCAGCTACACACACATCTCAGCTATACACACATCTGAGTTACTACACATCTGAGTTACTACACACATCTCAGCTACACACACATCTGAGTTACTACACACATCTCAGCTACACACACATCTGAGTTACTACACACATCTGAGTTACTACACACATCTCAGCTATACACACATCAGAGTTACTACACACATCTGAGTTACTACACACATCTGAGCTACTACACACATCTGATTTACTACATACATCTCAGCTACACACACATCTCAGCTATACACACATCTGAGTTACTACACACATCTGAGTTACTACACACATCTGATTTACTACATACATCTCAGCTACACACACATCTGAGTTACTACACATATCTGAGTTACTACACACATCTGAGTTACTACACACATCTCAGCTACACACACATCTCAGCTACACACACATCTCAGCTATACACACATCTGAGTTACTACACACATCTGAGTTACTACATACATCTCAGCTAATACACACATCTGAGTTACTACACACATCTGAGCTACTACACACATCTGAGCTACTACACACATCTGTTTTACTACATACATCTCAGCTACACACACACATCTCAGCTACACACACATCTCAGCTACACACACATCTCAGCTATACACACATCTCAGCTATACACATCTGAGTTACTACATACATCTCAGCTACACACACATCTCAGCTACACACACATCTGAGTTACTACACACATCTCAGCTACACACACATCTCAGCTACACACACATCTCAGCTACACACACATCTGAGTTACTACACACATCTCAGCTACACACACATCTGAGTTACTACACACATCTGAGTTACTACATACATCTCAGCTACTGACGACGAGGACTTGACAGAGCAGCCATCGAGGGTTAGACAGTATTCTAGGGCACTACTTGTGGAGGGTTTTGTCCAATGATTAGAAACTCAGTTTTTTCTGAATTAAGTTGCAGGAAATTACTGATCATCCAATTTTTAATATCAGCTATGCATTCCGTTAATCTTGTGAATTGGTAAGTTTCGTCAGGGTGTGAAGAAATATAGAGCTGAGTATCATCAGCATAACAATGAAAACTAACGCCATGCTTCCTAATGATATCTCCCAGTGGTAGCCATGCTTCCTAATGATATCTCCCAGTGGTAGCATATACAGGGTGAAAAGCAACGGTCCTAACACTGAGCCTTGCGGTACTCCATACTGAACTTGTGATCGGTGTGACATCTCTTCATTTACTGCTACAAACTGATAACGGTCAGATAAGTAAGATTTAAACCATGCCAATGCAGTTCCACTAATGCCAACATAATCCTCGAGTCTATTCTGAAGAATATTGTGATCGATAGTATCGAATGCAGCGCTAAGATCGAGTAACACTAACAAAGAGATACAACCACGATCGGATGATAAGAGTAAATCATTTGTAACTCTAATTAGAGCAGTCTCAGTACTATGATACGGTCTAAATCCTGACTGGAAATCCTCACATATACCATTTCTTTCTAAAAAGGAACATAATTGTGAAGACACTGCCTTTTCTAATATTTTTGATAGAAACGGTAGATTCGAGATTGGTCTGTAATTGACTAATTCTTTAGGATCAAGTTGCGTTTTTTTAATAAGTGGTTTAAAAAACCTGAGTGGTTTATCTCAGCTACACACACATCTGAGTTACTACACACATCTCAGCTACACACAAATCTGAGTTACTACACACATCTCAGCTACACACACATCTGAGTTACTACACACATCTCAGCTACACACAAATCTGAGTTACACAAACATCTGAGTTACTACACACATCTCAGCTACACACATCTGAGTTACACACACATCTGAGTTACTACACACATCTGAGTTACACACACATCTGAGTTACTACACAAATCTGAGCTACTACACACATCTCAGTTACTACACAAATCTGAGCTACTACACACATCTGAGTTACACACACATCTGAGTTACTACACAAATCTGAGCTACTACACACATCTGAGTTACTACACACATCTGAGCTACTACACGCATCTGAGTTACTACACAAATCTGAGCTACTACACACATCTGAGTTAATACACACATCTGAGCTACTACACGCATCTGAGTTACTACACAAATCTGAGCTACTACAAACATCTGAGTTACTACACACATCTGAGTTACTGCACACATCTGAGTTACTACACACATCTGAGTTACACACACATCTGAGTTACACACACATCTGAGCTACTACACACATCTGAGTTACTACACACATCTGAGCTACTACACGCATCTGAGTTACTACACATATCTGAGTTACTACACACATCTGAGGTACTACACACATCTGAGGTACTACACACGTCTGAGTTACTATACACATCTGAGTTACTACACGCATCTGAGTTACTACACAAATCTGAGTTACACACACATCTGAGTTACTACACACATCAGAGTTACTGCACGCATCTAAGTTACTACACAAATCTGAGTTACACACACATCTGAGGTACTACACACATCTGAGGTACTACACATCTGAGTTACTACACACATCTGAGCTACTACACACATCTGAGTTGCTACACGCATCTGAGTTACTACATGCATCTGAGCTACTACACACATCTGAGCTTCACACACATCAGAGCTACTACACTCATCAGAGTTACTACACGCATCTGAGCTACTACACGCATCAGAGTTACTACACGCATCTGAGCTACAACACACATCTGAGCTACTACACGCATCAGAGTTACTACAAGCATCTAAGCTACTACACGCATCTAAGCTACTACATGCATCTGAGCTACAACACACATCTGAGCTACTACACGCATCTAAGCTACTACACGCATCTGAGTTACTACACGCATCTGAGCTACTACACACATCTAAGCTACTACACGCATCTGAGCTACAACACACATCTGAGCTACTACACACATCTGAGTTACTACACACATCTGAGTTACTACACACATCTGAGTTACTACACGCATCTGAGTTACTACACAAATCTGAGTTACACACACATCTGAGTTACTACACACATCTGAGGTACTACACGCATCTGAGTTACTACACAAATCTGAGTTACACACACATCTGAGTTACTACACACATCTGAGGTACTACACACATCTGAGGTACTACACACGTCTGAGTTACTATACACATCTTAGCTACTACATACAGCTGAGTTGCTACACGCATCTGAGTTACTACATGCATCTGAGCTACTACACACATCTGAGCTTCACACACACATCTGAGCTTCACACACATCAGAGCTACTACACTCATCAGAGTTACTACACGCATCTGAGCTACTACACGCATCAGAGTTACTACACGCATCTGAGCTACAACACACATCTGAGCTACTACACGCATCTAAGCTACTAAACACATCTGAGTTACTACACATCTGAGCTACTACACGCATCTGAGTTACTACACAAATCTGAGTTACACACACATCTGAGTTACTACACGCATCAGAGTTACTACACGCATCTGAGTTACTACACGCATCTGAGTTACTACACACATCTGAGTTACACACACATCTGAGTTACTACACACATCTGAGGTACTACACGTCTGAGTTACTATATACATCTTAGCTACTACATACAGCTGAGTTGCTACACGCATCTGAGTTACTACACACATCTGAGCTACACACACACACATCTGAGCTACACACACATCAGAGCTACTACACTCATCAGAGTTACTACACGCATCTGAGCTACTACACACATCTGAGTTACTACATGCATCAGAGCTACAACACACATCTGAGCTACTACACGCATCTAAGCTACTACACGCATCTGAGCTACTACACGCATCTGAGTTACTACACGCATCTGAGCTACTACACGCATCTGAGCTACAACACGCATCAGATTTACTACACGCATCTGAGCTACTACACACATCTGAGCTACAACACGCATCTGAGTTACTACACACATCTGAGCTACTACACGCACCTGAGCTACTACACGTATCTGAGTTACTACACGCATCTGAGCTATTACACGCATCTGAGTTATTACACGCATCTGAGCTACTACACACATCTGAGTTACTACACGCATCTGAGCTACTACACGCATCTGAGTTACTAGACGCATCTGAGCTACTACACGCATCTGAGCTACTACACGCATCTGAGTTACTAGACGCATCTGAGCTACTACACGCATCTGAGTTACTACACGCATCTGAGCTATTGCACGCATCTGAGATACTACACGCATCTAAGCTACAACACACATCTGAGCTACTACACACATCTGAGTTACTACACGCATCTGAGCTACTACACGCATCTGAGTTACTACACACATCTGAGTTACTACACGCATCAGATTTACTACACGCGTCTGAGCTACACACACATCTAAATTACTACTCACATCTGAGTTACACACATCTGAGTTACTACACACATCTGAGTTACTACATGCATCTGAGCTACACACACATCTAAATTACTACACACATCTGAGTTACTACACACATCTGAGTTACACACACATCTGAGTTACTACACACATCTGAGTTACTACACGCATCTGAGTTACTACACGCATCTGAGTTACTACACGCATCTGAGCTACACACACATCTAAATTACTACACACATCTGAGTTACTACACGCATCTGAGCTACTACATGCATCTGAGTTACTACACGCATCTGAGCTACTACACATCATAAGCTACTACACACATCTGAGTTACTACATGCATCTGAGCAACTACACGC
>CM040910.1:52100205-52180205 GCA_023029165.1 Gobiocypris rarus
ACAGTTCAGGTTAGGAGTGTGCGGGAACGCTCTCTTCATCCTAATCCTCTGCTCATTTACATTCTAATTCTTCTGGCTTTCCTGAGCCTTGAAGCCAAATCCCGTCCTGCTGTGAATGAGGCCTGTGTTTCTCTCTTCACACACACACACACACACACACACACACACACACACACACACACACACACACACACACACACACACACACACACACACTCGAGCAGAAACACAATCATTTCATCATAGCAGTTCTCATGGCAAATACGAACTAAAGGGATTTCAGGAATTATTAACTGGCCAATGGCGTCTCTTAAATGCTTATGTAAATTCATTAAAAACTCAAACTTTTAAAGTCTGTCTTGAAATATTAATCTTGACAAATAGACTGGTTCCCTGTGGGATTTTCAGTTTATGAGTAAAATAAGATCTGTGGAAACTTGGACGTGTTGTTCTACGAGGTGAATAACACACACTCACACTCCAAACACTCTTATCGAGTTCCTTATTAGAAACATACTTCATGTTTTATATTTGTGTAAACTCATCATCTCGAGCTTAACTCAGAACGCTCTCTTTATTCTCTATTCCTTTGGTGATATTCAGTTTGGCAGTTCTGAAGGAGCATGTTTATCATAATCCATGCAGTCATATGAACAGCCGTTTACCGTACTGCGCGGAGGCTTTCCGATCGACTGTACCGTAATTAAAACTAATTATGCATATTTTGGGTCCATCTAGTGGTCAAAAGCGTGAACAGCACCTACCAAACCACTGCGTTCCGTTCAGACGCTGCTCTTACATTTGTACATTATTAGGGGCCGAGCACTGAAGGTGTCCGTTGTTGTTCTTATTATTCTGCTTCCGGTTCTTCTTCTTCCGCTCTGAGTCTATGGCAGCTCATAGAACCGTTCGCGGGAAAGCACACTGATTCAAGATTCAAGATTCAAGATTCAAGAGTTTTATTTGTCACATACACAGTTATATACAGAATATACAACTGGCAGTGAAATGTAAACAGGTCCGCTCTAAAGACAGTGCAAATAACAGTTACAAGAAAACACAAGGAGGAAATTAAAAATAGAAATAGAATAAAAATAGAATAAAAAAAGTACTAAACATATGTAGAGTTATAAATAATCAAGTAGGAGATAAAAAATATATATATAAAGTATAATGTGCAAACAATAGGTCAATCGAGGACTGGCCCAACATTAACTACACCAATGAGTCTCTAACTCAATCCATCTAGCGCCACCGCCTGTCCAAAGTTGCACTTATATTTTTGAACCTTAAGGGTTAGAAACTAAATTATTGTTTCCTCTGATCCGTGGCTCAAATTATACGTAGCGTTGTGAAAATACCCTAGGCTCTATGTCCTCAACGCTTGATCGTATTCTGACCAAACTTGATACATGTCATCACAACCATGACCTGAGGCGCCACCTACTGGTCTGGAGATACTTTTTATATTGGCCATTTTTAATTTTGTAGTAAAAGGCTGTAACTCGTTACTGTATTCTGACGAACTGGGTATGGGTCATCGGCACGATGCCCTAAAGGAGCCTGAGAAGTTTCGAGCTAGTGGTAAAATTAAATATTAACATGGTTATAACTTTAGATTTGGTTGACTTATTTTCACGGAGCCACATCCTTAGATTCCCGAATCCCAGTCCAACGATACCAAACATGCTAGGTTTACTTATGGTTTGTTCAACATTGTGATTTAGCAACTTTTGCTAATATCTCATCATCCAAATGTCAAATTTTGATAGCAAGTGGCAAAAATGCAATTAAACTGAGGTGTGGGTTATTTTTATTTGCTCACACATATAAATGTCTATAACTATTCCAAATGTCTTTACTCACTGTTGCAGTTGATCTGCTTCTGTTGTGCTTGGCCCTGATCATTGCTGCTTGCAGATATATTTTTATTTCTTAATTAAATTTTTCCCAGTGATTAAGTCGTTTGGGTAGCCTGGTGTGGCCATACTCAACTCTAGTCAGAATATGAGTCTGGTGCCGCTCCATTGGGCTGTGATTATGGGGCGTGTTTCAACCGAGCCAGGAAAGACCTCAATTGGATAGACCCACAACCAATCAGAGCAGCGGAGCGACGCGTAACGTTAGTTATCACATGTTAACAGAACTCAACCGCACTGTTGCCAAGCCCGTGTTTTTCTCCATGTCCGCGGGTTGAAGCGACCCCAATTATGTGATTATATAAACCCAGGAATGCGAATTTTAGCAGGCAACCGTGCCAAAATAACAAATTTTGCCAACCAAACGCCATTTTTTTCCGGAGAACCCCCCGGAGAGTTATTGTTTTGGGCTATAGTTTTGAGTAGCAATTGTGCGCGACATTGCAAAAAACGTGGCAACCCTGTCTGCACGCGCGCTGGATTAAGTAACGTCACAAGAAGATGAGTGTAAACGATCTCTGCCAGTGTTGTAATAAAAGAATGTAAGGATACACAGAGTACTTCCCAACACGATCATCGTTTCTGAGAGAAATAGTGAAGGTGAATGCATATACGAACAAGTTCTCCGTTTAGGATAAGAGCAAACTCAACCCAAAGCGCCTTTGATGACGTGGATGATTACGCTACTGTTGATCATCTGTCCATCATCGGCTAAAGCCCACCTTGATGATCTCATTGGTCCAGTTTCTGTTCAGGCATAATTACTCCTCTATGGAGCGAGGCCAGACCGAATTCGTGGGCGGGGCTAAATTCGGCTGGCATCCAGGCTATCGTTTTGTGTGTATTGCCACTAAAATGAGATAAATGAATATAAATTCATAAATAACATCTGTGGTCTGTCTGTTTTAATCATGGTCCAGTAAGTTCTTCTACCGTTATTTCATATTCAAGGTTGATGTTGCTTTCATTCATAATATGCTGTATTATAATGAGGAAACCAGTCTGGGATTCGCTCCTTTTGAACCAGATACCGAATCAATTTTGTGATTCTCAGGCATTAATATCACTGTTAATATATATTAAATATATATTTAGATCTAGATCAAAGCTAATAGATATGGACTAGATATGGAGTCACGCAACAACAAGGTCATCGGTACTTCCATCGTCCGGCATGTCCGCGCTACTTCAGGTAAAGGTAAGGTGCGCACTCACTGCTTTCCTGGTGCTCGTGTTCTCGATGTCGCTGCGCAGGTTCCCGAGATCCTGAACGGTGACGAGCGCATCGGAGCTGTCGTGCTGCACGCAGGAACGAACGACATCAGGCTGCGGCAGACGGAGATTCTGAAGAAGGACTACAGGAGTCTGGTCGAGACGGTGCGCAGAACATCGCCTGAAGCAACGATCATCGTGTCTGGACCCCTTCCCACGTACCGACTAGGACATGAAAGGTTTAGTAGATTACTTGCTCTAAATGAATGGTTAATGTCATGGTGTAATGAACAGAAGCTGCTCTTTGTAAATAATTGGAATCTGTTTTGGGAGCGACCTAGGCTCTTCCGTCCTGATGGCCTTCACCCCAGCAGAATCGGAGCGGCTCTACTGTCGGACAACATCTCCAGGGCGTTACACACCACCATATGACTAGTAAGTCAAAGTTCAAATCACAGTCTTTGCTGTCCTAACTTAATTGACATAAGTACCAATGTAGAACATTATATAGAAACTGTGTCTATTCCTCGTTTAGTGAGGTCAAACTTTAAATCTACTGTAAGATCTAGGAAAAATCTAATTGTGATTAAACCAGAAAATCTCAATATTAGTAAACAAAAACAATTTCTAAAACTAGGTCTTCTAAACATTAGATCGCTCACACCTAAGGCGGTTATTGTAAATGAAATGGTCACAGATAATAGTTTCGATGTACTTTGCCTTACTGAAACCTGGCTTAAGCCAAATGATTATTTCGGTCTAAATGAGTCTACTCCACCAGGATACTGTTATAAGCATGAGCCCGTCTGATTGGTCGTGGCGGCGGTGTTGCAATAATCTATAGAGATATTCTAAATGTTACTCAGAAAACAGGTCACAGGTTTAATTCGTTTGAAGTACTAGTGCTAAATGTTAC
Source organism: Gobiocypris rarus (assembly GCA_023029165.1). NCBI lineage: Eukaryota > Metazoa > Chordata > Actinopteri > Cypriniformes > Gobionidae > Gobiocypris > Gobiocypris rarus. Next base: position 52,104,253 of record CM040910.1, read on the forward strand.
GCTCTTAGATGTAAGAAAGAAAACTGTTTTATCTCTAGCCTTGGCTACTGTATATAGACCTCCAGGGCCCTATGCTGATTTCCTAAAAGAGTTTGCAGACTTTCTCTCAGATCTATTGGTCAATGTCGATAAAGCATTAATTGTTGGAGATTTTAACATACACGTAGATAACACAAATGATGCGTTAGGGGCTGCGTTTACAGATCTATTAAACTCCTTTGGGGTCAAGCAAACGTCACTGGTCCGACTCATCGCCTTAATCACACACTAGATTTAATTATATCACATGGAACCAACCCAACCGATATAGATATTATACCACAAAGTGATGATGTCACTGACCATTACATGGTAACTTGCATACTGCGTACTGCTGAAATCTGTCATGTTGCGCCACGTTATCGACCAGGCAGAACGATCCTTCCAACCACTATAGATAGATTCTCAAATAGCTTACCTGATCTGTCTCAGCTGCTCAGTGAACCCAAACAAACAGATGAACTAGAGGAAATGACTAGCAGTATGAGCACCATTTTCTCTAGTACATTAGAAAATGTTGCACCAATTAGATTAAAAAGGTTAGAGAAAACTAAAGCACCATGGTACAACAGTGCTACACATGTTATCAAGAGAGAAACTCGTAACTTAGAGCGAAATGGAAACAAACTAATTTAGAGGTCTTTAGAATCGCGTGGAAAGATAGTACGTCACGTTATAAAAGGCCCTAAAAGCAGCCAGGGCTGAGCATCTCCATAAACTAATAGAAAATAACCAAAATAATCCAAGGTTTTTATTTAACACCGTGGCTAGATTAACAAATAAACAAGCATCGCCTGAGCAAAATATTCCGTTACAGTTTAGTAGTAACGATTTTATGAATTTCTTCACTGAGAAAATAGAAAGCATCAGAAACAGAATTGTAAATGTACAACCTTTAATGATGTCTTATGATTCAACCTCAATTATCGCCCCTCAAGAACTACTACACCGCTTTACAACTATAGGACAGGAAGAGCTAAATAAACTTATCATTGCATCTAAACCAACAACATGTTTATTAGATCCAATACCCACTAAACTACTGAAAGAGCTGTTACCTGTAGTGGAAGAGCCTCTTCTCAATATTATTAACTCGTCTTTATCTTTAGGTCATGTTCCAAGAATATTCAAGTTGGCAGTCATAAAACCTCTCATTAAGAAGCCACAATTAGATCATAATAACCTAGCAAATTACAGACCCATTTCAAATCTTCCATTTATGTCTAAAATACTAGAAAAAGTTGTGTCTGCTCAATTGTGCTCTTTCTTGCAAGAAAATGATATCTATGAAAAATTTCAATCCAGATTCAGACCACACCATAGCACAGAAACTGCGCCGTTAAAATCACAAATGATTTACTTCTAGCTTCTGACCAAGGCTGTATCTCAATACTAGTTCTACTCGATCTTAGTGCTGCGTTCGATACTATAGATCATAAAATACTCTTAGATCGACTTCAAAATTACACTGGTGTTCAGGGACATGCATTAAACTGGTTTAGATCAGACTTATCAGACCGCTACCATTTTGTCTGTCTAAATGGGGAAAAATCAAAGATAACGTCAGTAGACTATGTGGGTGCCGCAAGGATCTGTGTTAGGCCCTCTGCTATTCTCAATATATATGCTGCCACTTGGTAATATTATAAGAAAACATGGAATTAATTTCACTGTTATGCTGATGACACTCAATTATATATTTCATCACGACCAGATGAAAACGCTAAATTATCTAAACTGACAGCGTGTGTTGAAGATATTAAATACTGGATGACGTAATTTTCTGCTATTAAATTCAGATAAAACAGAGGTATTACTTATTGGTCCAAAAACGGCCCACAAAACCTCTCACAATACAACTTTAACTTGGAAGGACGTCCTGTCACTTTATCCACTACAGTAAAAGACCTGGGTGTTATATTAGACCGCAACTTGTCTTTCGAAAATCATATTTCATATGTTACAAGAACAGCATTTTTCCACCTTAGAAACATTGCTAAGCTACGTAACATGCTATCTATTTCTGATGCAGAAAAGTTAGTTCATGCATTCATGACCTCGAGACTAGATTACTGTAATGCTTTATTAGCTGGTTGTCCTGCATCCTCAATAAACAAGCTACAGTTAGTCCAAAACGCAGCTGCTAGAGTTCTTACTAGGTCAAGAAAATATGATCATATAACACCAATTTTATCATCTCTACACTGGTTACCTATTAAGTTCGTATCAATTACAAAGTATTGCTACTGACCTATAAAGCCCTAAATGGTTTAGCTCCAGTGTATTTAACGGATCTTCTATCGCCCTACAATCCATCGCGCTCTTTAAGATCACTAAACTCGAGGCTTCTGGTCATTCCTAGGATATCTAAGTCCACTAAAGGAGGGAGGGCATTTTCACATTTAGCTCCTAAACTCTGGAATAGTCTTCCTGATATTGTTCGAGGTTCAGACTCGCTGTCCCAGTTTAAAACTAGATTAAAGACGCATCTCTTTAGCCAAGCATTCACATTATAATTACCTTTTATACTACAGTTAAATCGGATCAAAAGAATTAATATTCTGAACAGCAGCTATGCTAATTATTTCCCATCTGCTTTTCTGTTATTATCTCGGGACACTAGTCCCGAGGTAAATAGTTGGTCAGCTCCAGTTTGTATCCAGCCTCTCATGGAGACTTCAGATGCCCCTAACACCTGTGATGAGGCGACTACACGCCAGCGCTGTTATAGCGGCCTAAAATAATACATGATTGATTAACTTTTTCTAACATTTTTCAATGTACATTTATAAAATGCACTTTCTGTAAAGCTGCTTTGAAACAATGTGTATTGTGAAAAGCGCTATACAAATAAATTTGAATTGAATTGAATTGAACAAGTGCCCAACTGACAAATTTAGGTTCCCAGAAAGCTCTTATTCGGTTCCCAAATAAGGGAACCATTCATTTGGTGTTTGGCTGGGTTAAATGTCCAGTTAACTGCAGCTACTTTATCACTTGCTTGTATCCTTTTGTGTTTTGCTATAATTTTTTACTTCGATTTTAGCATAAAAAGAGCGAAGATGTGAAAAGAACCTTCCAAACACACAGCTAGCATTTTTATTTATTTAGTTCAGATTATTTTCTCTACTGAAGGCCTTGGCGGTGGTCACTCTGAGCTGGATTACAGTCTGTCGGTCCAGTAATGCAGGATTGTGTTTGAGGGAGAGAGCGGCCAGCCGCCGAGGACCGTGTGACAGACACAGAGACAGTCACGCGATCACTCAGAGCAGACTCTAAACAAACATATATTTAGAGGCCAAACACCTAATGTGCGCAGAGACGTTTCTTCTTCTCATTATTGGCGCTATTACACATCAGTGTTTTCACTGTTATACGGTAGGGGGCGCTATTACACATCCGTGTTTTCACTGTTATACGGTAGGCGCTATTTCACATCCGTGTTTTCACCGTTATACGGTAGGGGGCGCTATTACACATCCGTGTTTTCACTGTTATACGGTAGGGGGCGCTATTACACATCTGTGTTTTCACTGTTATACGGTAGGGGGCGCTATTACACATCTGTGTTTTCACTGTTATACGGTAGGGGGCGCTATTACACATCCGTGTTTTCACTGTTATACGGTAGGGGGCGCTATTACACATCTGTGTTTTCACCGTTATACGGTAGGGGGCGCTATTACACATCAGTGTTTTCACTGTTATACGGTAGGGTGCGCTATTACACATCAGTGTTTTCACTGTTATACGGTAGGGGGCGCTATTACACATCTGTGTTTACACTGTTATACGGTAGGGGAGCTATTACACATCTGTGTTTTCACTGTTATACGGTAGGGTGTGCTATTACACATCAGTGTTTTCACTGTTATACGGTAGGCGCTATTACACATCCGTGTTTTCACCGTTATACGGTAGGGCGCTATTACACATCAGTGTTTTCACTGTTATACTGTAGGGGGCGCTATTACACATCTGTGTTTACACTGTTATACGGTAGGGGGAGCTATTACACATCAGTGTTTTCACTGTTATACGGTAGGGGGCGCTATTACACATCCGTGTTTTCACCGTTATACTGGTAGGCGCTATTACACATCAGTGTTTTCACTGTTATACTGTAGGGGGCGCTATTACACATCCGTGTTTTCACCGTTATACGGTAGGGGCGCTATTACACATCCGTGTTTTCACTGTTATACGGTAGGGGGCGCTATTACACATCTGTGTTTTCACCGTTATACGGTAGGGGGCGCTATTACACATCTGTGTTTTCACTGTTATACGGTAGGGGGCGCTAATACACATCCGTGCTTTCACTGTTATACGGTAGGCGCTATTACACATCAGTGTTTTCACTGTTATACTGATGAGGCGCTATTACACATCTGTGTTTTCACTGTTATACTGATGTAGGCGCTATTACACATCCGTGCTTTCACTGTTATCTGGTAGGGGCGCTATTACACATCCGTGTTTTCACTGTTATACGGTAGGGGCGCTATTACACATCTGTGTTTTCACCGTTATCTGGTAGCGCTAATACACATCAGTGTTTTCACCGTTATACGGTAGGGTGCGCTATTACACATCCGTGCTTTCACTGTTATACGGTAGGGCGCTATTACACATCAGTGTTTTCACTGTTATACGGTAGGGGGCGCTATTACACATCAGTGTTTTCACCGTTATACGGTAGGGGCGCTATTACACATCAGTGTTTTCACTGTTATACGGTAGGGCGCTATTACACATCAGTGTTTTCACTGTTATACGGTAGGGCCGCTATTACACATCAGTGTTTTCACTGTTATACGGTAGGCGCTATTACACATCTGTGTTTTCACTGTTATACGGTAGGGGCGCTAATACACATCCGTGCTTTCACTGTTATACGGTAGGGGCCGCTATTACACATCCGTGTTTTCACTGTTATCTGGTAGGGGCCGCTATTACACATCTGTGTTTTCACTGTTATACGGTAGGGGGCGCTATTACACATCAGTGTTTTCACTGTTATACGGTAGGGGGCGCTAATACACATCCGTGCTTTCACTGTTATACTGGTAGGGGCGCTATTACACATCAGTGTTTTCACTGTTATACGGTAGGGGGCGCTATTACACATCTGTGTTTTCACTGTTATACGGTAGGGGGCGCTATTACACATCCGTGCTTTCACTGTTATACGGTAGGCGCTTACACATCCGTGTTTTCACTGTTATACGGTAGGGCGCTATTACACATCTGTGTTTTCACTGTTATACTGTAGGGGCGCTATTACACATCCGTGTTTCCACTGTTATACGGTAGGGGCGCTATTACACATCCGTGTTTTCACTGTTATCAGTAGGGCCGCTATTACACATCCGTGTTTTCACTGTTATACGGTAGGGGCGCTATTACACATCTGTGTTTTCACTGTTATACGGTAGGGGCGCTATTACACATCTGTGTTTTCACTGTTATACGGTAGGGGCGCTATTACACATCCGTGTTTTCACTGTTATACGGTAGGGGCGCTATTACATCAGTGTTTTCACTGTTATACGGAAGGGGCGCTATTACACATCAGTGAATTCACTGTTATACGGTAGGGGCGCTATTACACATCAGTGTTTTCACTGTTATACGGTAGGGGGCGCTATTACACATCAGTGTTTTCACTGTTATACGGTAGGGGGCGCTATTACACATCTGTGTTTTCACTGTTATACGGTAGGGGCGCTATTACACATCCGTGTTTTCACTGTTATACGGTAGGGGCGCTAATACACATCCGTGCTTTCACTGTTATACGGTAGGGGCCGCTTTTACACATCAGTGTTTTCACTGTTATACGGAAGGGGGCGCTATTACACATCAGTGTTTTCACTGTTATACGGTAGGGGTGCTATTACACATCAGTGTTTTCACTGTTATACGGAAGGGGCGCTATTACACATCCGTGCTTTCACTGTTATACGGTAGGGGCCGCTATTACACATCAGTGTTTTCACTGTTATACGGTAGGCGCTATTACACATCTGTGTTTTCACTGTTATACGGTAGGGGCGCTATTACACATCTGTGTTTTCACTGTTATACGGAAGGGGCGCTATTACACATCCGTGTTTTCACTGTTATACGGTAGGGGGTGCTATTACACATCAGTGTTTTCACTGTTATACGGAAGGGGGCGCTATTACACATCCGTGTTTTCACTGTTATACGGTAGGGGCGCTATTACACATCAGTGTTTTCACTGTTATACGGTAGGGGACGCTATTACACATCCGTGTTTTCACCGTTATACGGTAGGCGCTATTACACATCAGTGTTTTCACTGTTATACAGTAGGGGCTATTACACATCAGTGTTTTCACCGTTATACGGTAGCGCTATTACACATCCGTGTTTTCACTGTTATACGGTAGCGCTATTACACATCAGTGTTTTCACCGTTATCTACGGTAGCGCTAATTACACATCAGTGTTTTCACCGTTATCTGGTAGGGGCGCTATTACACATCAGTGCTTTCACTGTTATACGGTAGGGCGCTATTACACATCTGTGTTTTCACTGTTATACGGTAGGGGGCGCTATTACACATCCGTGCTTTCACTGTTATACGGTAGGGGGCGCTATTACACATCAGTGTTTTCACTGTTATTGGGTAGGGGGCGCTATTACACATCAGTGCTTTCACTGTTATACGGTAGGGGCCGCTATTACACATCAGTGTTTTCACCGTTATACGGTAGAGGGCGCTATTACACATCCGTGTTTTCACTGTTATACAGTAGAGGGCGCTATTACACATCCGTGTTTTCACTGTTATACGGTAGGGGGCGCTGTTACACATCAGTGTTTTCTTTGTTATACGGTAGGGGCCGCTATTACACATCAGTGTTTTCACTGTTATACGGTAGGGGGCGCTATTACACATCTGTGTTTTCACTGTTATACTGTAGGCGCTATTACACATCAGTGTTTTCACTGTTATACGGTAGGGGCGCTATTACACATCTGTGTTTTCACTGTTATACGGTAGGGGCGCTTTTACACATCAGTGTTTTCACTGTTATACGGTAGGGAGCTATTACACATCCGTGTTTTCACTGTTATACGGTAGGGGCCGCTATTACACATCCGTGTTTTCACTGTTATACGGAAAGGGGCGCTATTACACATCTGTGTTTTCACTGTTATACGGTAGGGGGCGCTTTTACACATCAGTGTTTTCACTGTTATACGGTAGGGGGAGCTATTACACATCCGTGTTTTCACTGTTATACGGTAGGGGGCGCTATTACACATCAGTGCTTTCACTGTTATACGGTAGGCGCTATTACACATCCGTGTTTTCACTGTTATACGGTAGGGGCGCTATTACACATCAGTGTTTTCACTGTTATACGGTAGCGCTATTACACATCAGTGCTTTCACTGTTATACGGTAGGGGCGCTATTACACATCTGTGTTTTCACTGTTATACGGTAGGGGCGCTATTACACATCCGTGCTTTCACTGTTATACGGTAGGGGCCGCTATTACACATCAGTGTTTTCACTGTTATACGGTAGGGGGCGCTATTACACATCAGTGCTTTCACTGTTATACGGTAGGGGCCGCTATTACACATCAGTGTTTTCACCGTTATACGGTAGAGGGCGCTAATACACATCAGTGTTTTCACTGTTATACGGTAGCGCTATTACACATCCGTGTTTTCACTGTTATACGGTAGGGGCTGTTACACATCAGTGTTTTCACTGTTATACGGTAGGCGCTATTACACATCCGTGTTTTCACTGTTATACGGTAGGGGCGCTGTTACACATCAGTGTTTTCACTGTTATACGGTAGGGGCGCTATTACACATCCGTGTTTTCACTGTTATACGGTAGGGGCGCTGTTACACATCAGTGTTTTCACTGTTATCTGGTAGCGCTATTACACATCCGTGTTTTCACTGTTATACGGTAGGCGCTGTTACACATCAGTGTTTTCACTGTTATACGGTAGGGGGCGCTGTTACACATCAGTGTTTTCACTGTTATACGGTAGGGGGCGCTATTACACATCAGTGTTTTCACTGTTATACGGTAGCGCTATTACACATCTGTGTTTTCACTGTTATACGGTAGGGGCGCTATTACACATCCGTGTTTTCACTGTTATACGGTAGGGGACGCTATTACACATCTGTGTTTTCACTGTTATACGGTATGGGGTGCTATTACACATCTGTGTTTCCACTGTTATACGGTAGCGCTATTACACATCTGTGTTTCCACTGTTATACGGTAGGGGGCGCTATTACACATCAGTGTTTTCACTGTTATACGGTAGGGGGTGCTATTACACATCTGTGTTTTCACTGTTATACGGTAGGGGGCGCTATTACACATCAGTGTTTTCACTGTTATACGGTAGGGGTGCTATTACACATCAGTGTTTTCACCGTTATACGGTAGGCGCTATTACACATCAGTGTTTTCACCGTTATACGGTAGGGGCCGCTATTACACATCAGTGTTTTCACCGTTATCTGGTAGGCCGCTATTACACATCTGAGTTTTCACTGTTATACGGTAGGGGTGCTGTTACACATCTGTGTTTTCACCGTTATCGGTAGGGCGCTATTACACATCTGTGTTTTCACTGTTATACGGTAGGGGTGCTATTACACATCAGTGTTTTCACTGTTATACGGTAGGGGGTGCTATTACACATCTGTGTTTTCACTGTTATACGGTAGGGGGCGCTATTACACATCAGTGCTTTCACTGTTATACGGTAGGGGGCGCTATTACACATCTGTGTTTTCACTGTTATACGGTAGGGGTGCTATTACACATCAGTGTTTTCACCGTTATCGGTAGGGGCGCTATTACACATCTGTGTTTTCACTGTTATACGGTAGGGGTGCTATTACACATCTGAGTTTTCACTGTTATACGGTAGGGGTGCTATTACACATCAGTGTTTTCACCGTTATACGGTAGGGGGCGCTATTACACATCAGTGCTTTCACTGTTATACGGTAGGGGGCGCTATTACACATCAGTGAATTCACTGTTATACGGTAGGGGTGCTATTACACATCAGTGTTTTCACTGTTATACGGTAGGGGGTGCTATTACACATCAGTGTTTTCACTGTTATACGGTAGGGGTGCTATTACACATCAGTGTTTTCACTGTTATACGGTAGGGGTGCTATTACACATCTGAGTTTTCACTGTTATACGGTAGGGGGTGCTATTACACATCAGTGTTTTCACCGATATACGGTAGGGGTGCTATTACACATCAGTGTTTTCACTGTTATACGGTAGGGGTGCTATTACACATCAGTGTTTTCACCGATATACGGTAGCGCTATTACACATCTGTGTTTTCACTGTTATACGGTAGGGGTGCTATTACACATCAGTGTTTTCACCGATATATGGTAGGGGCGCTATTACACATCTGTGTTTTCACTGTTATACGTAGGGTGTGCTATTACACATCAGTGTTTTCACTGTTATACGGTAGGTGTGCTATTACACATCAGTGTTTTCACCGTTATACGGAAGGGCGCTATTACACATCAGTGTTTTCACTGTTATACGGTAGGGGCGCTATTACACATCCGTGTTTTCACTGTTATACGGTAGGGTGTGCTATTACACATCTGTGTTTACACTGTTATACGGTAGGGGCGCTATTACACATCTGTGTTTTCACTGTTATACGGTAGGGTGTGCTATTACACATCAGTGTTTTCACTGTTATACGGTAGGGTGTGCTATTACACATCAGTGTTTTCACCGTTATACGGAAGGGGGCGCTAATACACATCTGTGTTTTCACTGTTATACGGTAGGGTGTGCTATTACACATCAGTGTTTTCACTGTTATACGGTAGGGTGTGCTATTACACATCCGTGTTTTCACTGTTATACGGTAGGGGGCGCTATTACACATCCGTGTTTTCACTGTTATACTGTAGGGGCGCTATTACACATCAGTGTTTTCACTGTTATACGGTAGCGCTATTACACATCTGTGTTTTCACTGTTATACGGTAGGGGGCGCTATTACACATCAGTGTTTTCACTGTTATACGGTAGGGGGCGCTATTACACATCTGTGTTTTCACTGTTATACGGTAGGGTGTGCTATTACACATCAGTGTTTTCACTGTTATACGGTAGGGTGTGCTATTACACATCAGTGTTTTCACCGTTATACGGAAGGCGCTATTACACATCCGTGTTTTCACTGTTATACGGTAGGGGTGCTATTACACATCAGTGTTTTCACTGTTATACGGTAGGTGTGCTATTACACATCAGTGTTTTCACCGATATACGGTAGCGCTATTACACATCTGTGTTTTCACTGTTATACGGTAGGGGTGCTATTACACATCAGTGTTTTCACCGATATATGGTAGGCGCTATTACACATCTGTGTTTTCACTGTTATACGGTAGGGTGTGCTATTACACATCAGTGTTTTCACTGTTATACGGTAGGGTGTGCTATTACACATCAGTGTTTTCACCGTTATACGGAAGGGGCGCTATTACACATCAGTGTTTTCACTGTTATACGGTAGGGGGCGCTATTACACATCCGTGTTTTCACTGTTATACGGTAGGTGTGTACACATCTGTGTTTACACTGTTATACGGTAGGGGCGCTATTACACATCTGTGTTTTCACTGTTATACGGTAGGGTGTGCTATTACACATCAGTGTTTTCACTGTTATACGGTAGGTGTGCTATTACACATCAGTGTTTTCACCGTTATACTGAAGCGCTATTACACATCTGTGTTTTCACTGTTATACGGTAGGGGCGCTATTACACATCTGTGTTTTCACCGTTATACGGAAGGGGCGCGCTATTACACATCAGTGTTTTCACTGTTATACGGTAGGGGCGCTAATACACATCTGTGTTTTCACTGTTATACGGTAGGGTGTGCTATTACACATCAGTGTTTTCACTGTTATACGGTAGGGTGTGCTATTACACATCAGTGTTTTCACTGTTATACGGTAGGGGGCGCTATTACACATCCGTGTTTTCACTGTTATACGGTAGGGGCGCTATTACACATCAGTGTTTTCACTGTTATACGGTAGGGGGCGCTATTACACATCTGTGTTTTCACTGTTATACGGTAGGGGCGCTATTACACATCCGTGTTTTCACTGTTATACGGTAGGGGCGCTATTACACATCTGTGTTTTCACTGTTATACGGTAGGGTGTGCTATTACACATCAGTGTTTTCACTGTTATACGGTAGGGTGTGCTATTACACATCAGTGTTTTCACTGTTATACGGTAGGGGGCGCTATTACACATCCGTGTTTTCACTGTTATACGGTAGGGGGCGCTATTACACATCAGTGTTTTCACTGTTATACGGTAGGGCGCTATTACACATCTGTGCTTTCACTGTTATACGGTAGGGGGCGCTATTACACATCAGTGTTTTCACTGTTATACGGTAGGGGGCGCTATTACACATCCGTGTTTTCACCGTTATACGGTAGGGGACGCTATTACACATCCGTGTTTTCACTGTTTTATATGCTCATCTTCTGAAAGAGTACAGAATTTCCTGATCAAAACAGGAGAAGAGGAAGCAGAAACAAGCAATAGAAGCATTGATGACGCAAAAAAACACAATCATCAACATTAAACAGCATATAAATCAAAACTGCCTAATGTTACTGAATGAGATGTCGACCCAGAACGAACTCTAGGACTGTGAAGCTTTGGGGTGTTGATGGACTCAATCTACTCCATCTGTGTTTTTCATCATCGCTCTGAATCCCATCTGGATGAAGTCTTTCACAAAAACATGATTTTCTCAGTCTTTTTCCTCAAAATGTGGCTTTTTTATGAAACTCACCCACATTCAAGTGTTGATAAAAACAGAATGCATGAAGCTAGAACAAAATTGATTTTGTTTGTTTAAAAGCAGAGGCTCTGATTTCTATTCTTTTGATATATTGCATGTTCAGGTATCCAAACAACAAAATATTTTTTGGGAAAATGATCAAATGACTTAAAAAATAAAATAAAATAAAAAAACACCATGTGCATGTATTATTGTTTGCATGCTGAAATATTATTACTTTATAATGAAAGTTTATGGTCAAAATTCTTAAAGGAAATAAAACTAAACAAATATTGTGAAGCCCGATTGCAAATCATTTGACTTCATATTCTGGTGTATTTTGTGGTGAAACAGGAATAAGAGCTGTAGAGTGTGTCTGTGAGTTATGTAAGTCTGTCTGTGTGTTTCTGTCATCTCAACACCGGATTAGAAGTGAAACTCAGAGGCAGTCGCTTCAAGAACACATTACCTTCTGCAGCAGGACGGACTGAAGTTAAAACCATTTCACTGTTTCAAACTCCACACATGAATTATACATATTCTCATTTCTGCTGGCATCAGATGTGTGTGTATGAGAAACACGCATGAAGATCCCTTCAACATGAAAACATACTGGCATCGTTCAGCGCTGTGGAACCAGATCATCTGTAAAACAAACTGTCAATGTGTGTTCTGCAATGAAAAATGGCCCAATTAAAAATGAAGAAGCCTGTTCTCGTTCCCATAGGAAAACCATAAAGCAGAACTCTGTTAGACAGCCGAGGACAGAGACTTTCGCTGATATGAATATTTTTATAATGCATCAGACATAAAGGCATTAAGCAACATGTTAGCAAAAACTAGCCAAGGAAATATTTCTTGAAATAAATTAATGTAAAGACAAATAAAAAACAACTAAAAATTACATTGACCTAATTCAAACGATTAATAAATTAGTATCTCAATGACAGCAAAATAACACTGATATTGTCTGCAGTGTCAATCTCATGTTCTCTCAGTTGCTATTGATCCATTGATTATATTACACTTTATTTTACAGTGTCATTGTTACATGTAATTGTAACCCCTCCTGTTGGAACCGCCCCGCTCCAAGCGAGACTCGAACCCGGGTCCGCTGGCATGAGAGTCGGACACTCTAACAAGGAGGCTAAAGGCTGCAACCTCTAGCGTCAGTCGCTAGAGCATCTCTTGAGATCAGAGGAGTGAGGTTTACTCGCACAGCTACTACTAGCTGGCCTCCGTTACATAATTACTATAGTAATTGTAATGTATCTATATGTGTAATACGTGATGACGTAAGCTGTACTTGATGATGTAAGCCGTACGTGGAAGTACAAGAGAGAGACACGTGCAGAAGAGGGTGAATAAAACGCTTCAGTTCAGTTGTCATCTGTTGCAGTCTTAATTTATTATAAAGACAAAACAACAATACATGGTGTCAGAAGTTGTAAATGCAAAGAAAGAAGAATGGCACAGTTACAGCCACCATCAAACCTATGTCTACAAGGAAACCTAGCCGAAAACTGGAAGATTTGGAGTCAAAAATTCGACCTGTTCCTAACGGCTAGCGGTATCGCGGAAAAATCTCAAACAGTGCAATGCGCCACATTTCTACATGTCGCGGGTGAGGAGGCAATTCAAGTTTTCAATACTTTTGAATTTGGTGATGATGAGAGAGACAAAATCAACGTTCTCAAACAAAAGTTCAAAGACTATTGTGAACCAAGAAAAAACCTACCTTACATCCGTCACATTTTCTTCACGAGGGCTCAAGGACCGTCGGAGAATATTGACTCCTACGGACCTAAAGAACAAAGCCAAAGAATGTGAGTTTGGAGAATTGCATGATTCATTAATCAGAGACAGAATTGTTTGTGGCATTAAAGATGACACAGTAAGAACAAGATTGCTAAGAGAAGCAGATCTCACATTAGCAAAAGCTGTGGACATCTGTCGAGCTAACGAAATCACATCCAGTCAAGTGAAAGCACTAAATGAAGAAGTAGACATGCACAAAATTAAAGCAGTAAAATTTAAACAGAAAATTAAGAGTATGCCAAGAGAAATGCAACATGATTCGAGTGACAACACAAAATGCAGCAGATGTGGGTACAAACATGAACAGAGAAAGTGTCCTGCCTATGGGCAAACATGCAGACTGTGCAACAAAAAGAACCATTTTGCAAAAATGTGTCGAATTGAGCATAAACAGCAAAAAAAATGCACACGCTTGAACAGACAGAGGAAGATGACAAAAATATGTTCCTTGCACGGTTGAAGTTCAGAATAACAAATTGAAACGCATTCAAGCTCTCACCACTGAAACGCAAGAAGATAAAGAAAAGTGGTCTGAAGTGCTCAAGATAAATGACATGCAGGTGAAATTCAAGTTGGACACTGGTGCAGAATGTAATGTGCTCTCGTTAAAAATCTACAATATGCTGGGCACAACTGAGATGCTGAGTAAATCTACCTGCAAGTTACTTACATACTCAGGACACCAGATGTCGCCATTGGGACAGAAACAGCTCATATGTGAGTACAAAGGTGAAAAACACAAGATTCAGTTCCAGATTGTTGAAAGAGAAGCACCTGCAATCCTAGGAAGATCCACATGTCAAGCACTAGGGATGATAAAACGGATACATGACGTTTCTGTTGATAATGATGGCATTCTGAAACAGTATGAAGATCTGTTCAATGGTCTAGGATGCATGCCAGGATATCACCACATTCAAGTTGATCCGATGGTAAAGCCTGTAGTACATGCTCCAAGAAAAGTTCCTGTTGCACTGAAAGAAAAAATAATTGAAGAATTGCACAGGATGGAACAGATGAATGTCATTGCAAAACAGACAGATCCAACTGATTGGGTGAGTAGCATGGTTACAATTGTCAAGCCAGACAAAATTCGAATATGTCTCGACCCACAAGATTTGAACAAGGCAATAAAACGTGAACACTACCCGCTACTCACAGTAGAAGAGGTAGTATCTAACATGCCAAATGCCAAAGTGTTTTCTGTACTTGATGCCAACCAAGGATTCTGGCAGATTAAATTGGATGATGACAGTTCCAAGTTGTGCACATTCAACACTCCTATAGGAAGATATAGATTCCTGCGTTTGCCATTTGGAATATCGTCAGCATCTGAAGTCTTCCAGAGAGCTGTAGTACAGATGATTGAAGATCTGGATGGTGTGATAAACATTGTCGATGATTTGCTGGTTTGGGGTGAAACAGTACAAGAGCATGATGCCAGACTGAAAAAACTGCTCCAAAGGGCAAGAGAGTACAACCTCAAACTAAACAAAAAGAAATGTCAAATCCGAACATCACAAATCAAGTATATTGGTCATGTGCTGACAGCAGAAGGACTGAAACCAGACGAAGAGAAGGTGAGAGCTGTAGTTCAGTTACCTCCACCAGAAGATAAGCAAGCTCTTCAAAGATTTCTGGGTATGCTGCAGTATCTTGCCAAGTTTATTCCTAACCTGTCAGAAGTAAGTGCTCCAGTCAGACAACTGCTGGAGAATGATGCTGAGTGGTTCTGGGGAAGTGAACAAGAGAAAAGTTTTCAGAAACTTAAAGCTCTAGCAACAAATGCACCAACATTGAAATATTATGATGTCAACAAACCGTTAACATTGTCAGTAGATGCTAGCTCTGAAGGCATGGGTGCAGTTTTGCTTCAAGACCAGAGACCTGTAGCATATGGATCAAGAGCACTCACGGATTGCCAACGCCGATATGCACAAATAGAAAGGAACTCCTTGCCATTGTATATGGATGTGAAAAGTTCCACCAATATGTATATGGCAGAGAAGTTCAAGTAGAAAGTGACCACAAACCGCTTGAGAGCATCTTCAAGAAACCGCTGCATCAAACGCCATTGAGACTGCAAAGGATGTTGCTAAGACTTCAAAGGTACAATCTGAATGTCATGTACAAGCCAGGCAAAGAAATGCATATAGCAGACGCATTGAGTCGCGCTTACCTTGATGAACACAACGAAGACCTGCTTGAAGAGGAGCTAGAGGTAAACTGTGTCACACCTCAACTACCCGTGTCTGAAAAGAAACTGGAAGAGTTCAGGAAAACAACAGATGAAGATCTTGAACTGCAGAAACTGAAATACTGCATACTGAATGGATGGCCTACAGAAAAAAGTTCAGTGCACAAAGACATTCAGAAGTATTGGACTTTTAAAGAAGAAATCAGTTATGCATCAGGTCTCGTGTTCAAAGCATCAAAACTCATCATTCCAAGTAGAATGAGAAAAGAAATGTTGGACAAAATTCATGAGTCGCATCTGGGCATGGTGAAATCCAAGGAAAGAGCGAGACATTATTTATTGGCCCGGAATGTCAGCTGAAATTGAAAAAATGATATCTCAGTGTGCCACATGCAACACTCATCGAAAAAGTCACGCAAAAGAACCGCTAATACCTCATGCACTGCCAGAAAGACCATGGGCAAAAATTGGCACTGACTTGTTTCAGCATAATGGTTCTGAATATGTGATGTGTGTGGACTACTACTCCAAATTTCCAGAGATCGCAAAGCTGAACGACACTACCAGCAAAAGTGTAATCCTAGCAATAAAATCACTGTTTTCAAGACATGGTATACCGGATGTGGTAATATCAGATAATGGTCCACAATATGCCTGTCAAGAATTCAAGCGTTTTGCAGAAAACTGGGAGTTTGAGCACAAGACGTCTAGTCCGAGATATGCTCAATCTAATGGACAAGCAGAAAGAATGATCCAAACCATCAAGAGAATACTCACAAAGTCACAAAGTGAGAATGCAGATCCATATATTGCATTGCTGGAATACCGCAATACTCCACTAGATGGCATTGGTCTGTCACCGGCACAACTTCTAATGGGAAGAAGATTGAAAACCAAACTGCCGACTTCAAGCAAATTGTTGACTCCAAAAGGAAGTAAGAAAGTTCAAGAACAACTTAAACAGAGGCAGTTAAAGCAAAAATTGTACTATGACAAAAACACCAAAAAATTGCCTGAGATATCACCAGGAGACAAAGTGAGAGTTCAGCAAGGACAAATCTGGAATCCTGCAACCATTTTGAGGAAACATGACTTGCCAAGATCGTATGTTCTTCGCACATCAGATGGAAAGATCTACAGAAGAAACAGAAGGCATCTGTTAAAGACAAAAGAACAAGAATTTCCATCAACAAATGATCAAGATGACTCTGACATAGAGTCAAACGCAAGTGCAAAACTGGAGAGAGAGATAAATCCAGACACACATCAAGATTGTTCAACTGAAGAAAAAATCAATCCAAACATCATCACAAGATCAGGAAGGGAGGTTAAAATTCCTTCAAGATTTAAAGACTATAAAATGCACTAACTTAACTAAGGCATCTGAGTAAATGTTTAACTACACAGCGGAGTAATAATGCTTGTTGGTAAATTCCTTATTTAGTGTTGAAAAAAAAAAAAAAAGGGGGATGTAATGTATCTATATGTGTAATACGTGATGACGTAAGCTGTACTTGATGATGTAAGCCGTACGTGGAAGTACAAGAGAGAGACACGTGCAGAAGAGGGTGAATAAAACGCTTCAGTTCAGTTGTCATCTGTTGCAGTCTTAATTTATTATAAAGACAAAACAACAATACAGTAATAACTATATATTATGCATAATTACATGCAACTAACCCAAAACCAAACCCTGTAGTGTTAAATGTAGTCACTTAATATCACTCAGTACTTTAATATATAATTACAGTGTAACAAAGACAATAAAGTGTACCCGTTATATGTGTATACTTACAATCATTGACTCAGTCTATTCTAATGCCATTGACAATATTCAACAAAGTGCGATCAAGGTTACCATTATATTGTTATTTTGAGGGTTAACCCTTGCACTTTCTTCTGGACTTAATCTCTGTATGATAATTCCAGCTGCTCAATTATGAATCTCAGCGTCTGTCATGAATAATCGCGTCTCAGCAGTGGCTTGAATATTTCATATCGGCGCCTGCTGTGGAAACATGCATTAGAGACACACGGCATGCAAACATGCAGATTTAAATATTAAACAAGACGAAGACCTGCAATAACAGGTAAAGTGTAGTGATGTATATCATGTATTTCTGATGTTTATATTTCCTGCTAAAACGGTGTATCAGAATAAGGATACTTTTGAATGGTTGTCGGATTTTGTTCTGTATTTACGGATATGACGAGACATGGTGAGACGAGTGATTTATGCCGCAATTTCCCGCAACAATCATCCCGTCAGGTCTACAATATAAAGACTTATAACAGACTTACCGTAGTAAATCAGGGAAAGACAAAAACAGATTGATGATGTATTGACTTTAAATACACTATATTGCAAAAAAGTATTGGGACACTCCTCCGAATCATTGAATTCAGGTGTTCAGTCACTTTCATGTCACGAAGTGATAGGCCACGTAAAATCCCAGAGCGGGGTCAGCGCATGCTGAGGGTCACAGTGCGCAGAAGTCACCAACTTTCTGCAGAGTCAATCGCCCAGACCTCCAAACTCCTGTGGCCTTCAGATGAGCTCAGGAACAGTGGAGAGAGCTTCATGGAATGGGTTTCCATGGTCGAGCAGCTCATCCAAGCCTTACATCACCAAGAGCAATGCAAAGCGTGGGATGCAGTGGGTAAAGTGTGCCACCACTGGACTCTAGAGCAGTGAGACGTGTTCTCTGAGTGACCAATCACGCTTCTCTGTCTGACCATCCCATGGACGAGTCTGGGTTTGGCGGTTGCCAGGGGAACGGGACTCGCCTGACTGCATTGTGCCAAGTGTAAAGTTTGGTGGAGGGGGGATTATGGGATGGGGTTGTTTTTCAGGGGTTGGCCCCTTAGTTCCAGTGAAAGGAACTCTTAATGCTTCACCAAGACATTTTGGACAATTTCATGCTCCCATCTTTGTGGGATCAGTTTGGGACGGCCCTTCCTGTCCCAACATGACTGCGCTCCAGTGCACAAAGCGCCGCCTCCATAAAGACATGGATGAGCGAGTTTGGTGTGGAGGAACTGGACTGGCCTGCACAGAGTCCTGACCTCATCCCGATAGAACACCTTTGGGATGAATTAGAGCGAGACTGCAGCCAGGCCTTCTCGCTCCAACATCAGTGCCTGACCTCACAAATGCGCTTCTAGAAGAATTCCCATAAACACACTCCTAAACCTTGAGGAAAGCCTTCCCAGAAGAGCTGAAGCTGTTAGAGCTGCAAAGGGTGGGCCGACTCCATATTAAACCCTACGGATTGGGAATGGGATGGCATTAAAGCTCATGTGCATGGAAAGGCAGGCGTCACAACACTTTTGGCAATATAGTGTATAAAAAAAGTTCCATATTGCATCTTTAAATAATATTATTGACTCTAATAACAGCAGTTAATTTAGTTGCAAGCTGTATGGGTTAACTGACAGTGTGCAGCAAAAATGTATTTAAATATTGTTTGCTTGTTTTCCAGAGATATCTGTGTGATCTAATTAGATGGTGTCTTGTGTCCCTCTCAGTTGTATATTTTAATGGCTGTCGGTCCTCATTCTGACCCCTCTATGAGGGGCCGCCTTCCCCTGTTACCATGGCAACTAAAAGTGGGTAAAGCCCCGCGCCCCTCTTTGATCTGAATTTCCATGGACCCACATCCAGCAAACACTTTCCCAGACCTGTGGGCAGAAACACACGACGATGAGCAAGTCCTGCATCAGAAGTTTTTGAAGTTCTGGCCGATGGAGAACATGACCTTTGACCTCTCGGGCCTTGCAGCTGTCATATGCGTCATGTGTTCTGGCCTCGACATGCTGTGATTAATACATCCGAACAAACCCTTAGTCACGTCAGGAGAGAGCCATGAAATCACAGTGAGTGTGTTTACTCTCGTCGGCATCTTCCTTTATTTTTGCCAATGATTCGTCTGTACGTTGTTATTGTTGTTCCACTGATTTGAAGTAATTTTTTTTTGTATATTAAATTAGATTTAATTTTTTTATATTTTCTGTTTTTTTGTTATTTTTTTTATTTTTTTTGACGTCTATAGGATTTTTATTAAGATTTCATTTAATTACTTTGAATTATTTTAGTACTTCAACTTAAACTAAATGAAAACAAGAAATGTTGAAATAAAGTAAGTTTGATTATATATATACTGTATATACACTGATCAGGCACAACATTATGATCACCTTCCTAATACTGTGTTAGCCCCCTTTGCACATTTGTGCTTTGTGTCAGGAGCATTATCCTGCTGGAAGAGCCACAGCCACCAGGGAATACCGTTTCCATGAAAGGCTGTCCATGGTCTCAGCAATGCTTAGGTAGGTGGGACGTGTCAAAGGAACATCCACATGGATGGAGGACCCAAGGTTTCCCAGCAGAACATTGCCCAAAGCATCACCTCCGCCGGCTCGCCTTCTTCCCATAGTGCATCCTGGGGCCATGTGTTCCCCAGGTAAGCCACACACACCCGGCCATCCACGTGATGTAAAGAACACGTGATCATCAGACCAGGCCACCTTCTTCCATTGCTCCGTGGTCCAGTTCTGATGCTCACGGGCCACTGTTGGTGCTTCGGCGGGTCAGGGGTCAGCATGGGCACCTGACTGGTCAGCGGCTATGCCGCCCCATACGCAACAAACTGCGATGCTCTGTGTATTCTGACCCCTTTCTATCAGAACCAGCATTAACTTCTTGAGCAGTTTGAGCTCCAGTAGCTCGTCTGTTTGATCGGACCACACGGGCCAGCCTTCGCTCCACACGTGCATCAATGAGCCTGGGCCGCCCATGACCCTGTGGCCGGTTCTCCACTGTTCCTTCCTTGGAGCACTTTTGATAGATCCTGACCACTGCAGACCGGGAACACCCCACAAGAGCTGCAGTTTTGGAGATGCTCTGACCCAGTCGTCTAGCCATCACAATCTGGCCCTTGTCAAACTCGCTCAAATCCTTACGCTTGCCCATTTTTCCTGCTTCTAACACATCAACTCTGAGGACAAAATGTTCACTTGCTGCCTAATATATCCCACCCACTAACAGGAGCCGTGATGGAGAGATCATCAGTGTTATTTACCTGGTCATAATGTTATGCCTGATCGGTGTATACATATATATATATATATATAGTTTTAGCTTTAGTTAACGATAATTACCCAGTTCCAAATGCAACTAAAGGGTAACAGTTTATTTTACAGTGTCACTTGTTACATATTTCACATGTATTTACCATAGTAATAACAGTAAATTTCGCATAATTATATGTGACGAACGTTCAACCAAACCCTGATCCTAATATCCTAGTGATTAATAGTACTCAGCACTTAGATATATAATTACACTGTAACAATGACACCTTAAACCACTTTATTTTACAGTGTCCTCGTTACACGTCTCCTTTCTGCATTATTGAGTTCATGTAAGTGGCATTTCCGCCCTCGGCTCTGTGTTATTGATAACAGCACGTGGCATCAAGCTTTGTTTCTAATAATATCAGTCTGTTTGTGCATCTGTGCATTAATGATTGTTAAGTGGTAAACAGTTATGAACATCTTTTATCCCCTGAAGCCTTTTCACTACAAAAACATCTGCAAAATCAACATGCAGACGGTTAGCAAAGAGCTTTAAATTACAACATGCATGCATGAGCACATATACTGTATATGCACAACAATACTAATAATTATAAATATTATATGAACTATTATACATTTATCTGCTCAAACAACATTAGTTCATTGCATTCAAAATATATATGATCACATTTATTCATATTTTTATCATCCTCTTTTAGACAGAACGCACTTAAGTGATAATCAAGTCAAATAAAATGTTTTCTGAAATATCCATTTTCATCACCACGCAAGCAGCTTTAGAAAGTGAAGATATGGTGAATTATTTACTTAAATCCTGCAGCATTACTTTAGGAGTGTGAATAATGCATTCAGCGTCTTTGTGAGGAGGCGGATCAGAAGATGTTTGGATGGATTTCTTGATTCATTGACTCACAGCAGATCTCCAGCGGCGCAGGAGCTCAGAGGAACGCCTGGGCTCTTCCAGCGCTGCCTGATGAGGGTGAGGATGCTGTGGCTCCAGGGCTCGCCGCTCTCAGCCAGAATCGACTTTAAAACCAAGCATTAGATGCTTGTGTGTTTTACCAATCGCATGTCTGTCTGAATTCTCATTAGTTATTTGTACATAAGGTGTAGTTCTGGCTCACTGACACATAAATCACTTTACATATGCATTTAAATATGGGAAGCCGATGCATTATGTGTCCTTCGTCTGGACTTTATGTGTCTAGTTGATGAAGTGAGACTAATAATCACTACCATCTACATCTGAGAAAATACTTCTCAGACTTCTCAGCAAATTTCAATGTTTCTAAAAGTCAATTCGTTCTAAAAAGGCATCTGTGTTCTTCATATAAATATGATACAATAGTACTAAAACAGATATTTTATAAACATATGAATACGTACAAGTCCAATAACTGTTCTGCACATACTGACATCATCTTCATCTTTTCATGAAGTCAAGTCACCTTCATACAGCGCTTTCCCGACACAGACTGTTTCAAAGCAGCTTCACAGTGATAATAGGAAATTAATGGAAGAGAGATTGTTTGGCTGTACATCAGCTCTAGAAAAAAGCTTTTCGTGTTTACTTGATAGACCACCAAATTACTTGTCTGGTGTGCATAATATCAGTTCGATAAGGTTTTTATCTGTACAGAGGAAAGGAAAGAGGAGAGTCTAGTCACACGCTCTCTCAGACACTCAGGCACGCAGGTCCATCATCTGGCCCGGTTCCGGCCGACTGCAGTAGACCTCGGGATAAACAGAGACACTAACATTAGCGTAGATGCCATTCTTCTGATGATGTAACGAGTACATCAGGTGTTATGGGAAGTGTTCCCGGTTCCGGCTGACCTAGATAATGCAGCCTAATAATCATTTACTGATCTAAATAATATAAACTGACAATGTTCTGTGTGTATGCCCTAGTAAAGAGATGTGTTTTTAGTCTAGATTTAAACTGACAGTGTGTGTCTGCTTCCTGAACAATGCTAGAAAGACTGTTCCAGAGTTTAGGTGCTAAATAGGAAAAGGATCGAGCGCCTGCAGTTGATTTTGATATTCTAGGTATTATCAGCTGGTCAGAGTTTAGAGAGCGCAGTAGACGTGATGGAGTATAATGTGTTAAGAGCTCACTCAAGTACTGGGGAGATAAACCATTTAGTGCTTTGTAAGTAATAAGCAAGATTTTAAAATGTATGCGATGTTTAATAGGGAGCCAGTGCAGTGTTGACAGAACCGGGCTAATGTGTTCATACTTCCTGGTTCTAGTAAGAACTCGAGCTGCTGCGTTTTGGACCAGCTGGAGTTTATTTATTAAGCGAGCGGGGCAACCACCCAGTAGAGCATTACAATAATCTAGCCTTGAGCTCATGAACGCATGTATTAACTGTTCAGCATTTTGATTTACACTCACCTAAAGGATTATTAGGAGCACACACTAATACTGTGTTTGACCTTTGGCCTTCAGAACTGCTTTAATTCTACGTGGCACTGATTCAACAAGGTGCTGAAAGCATTCTTTAGAAATGTTGGCCCATATTGATAGGATAGCATCTTGCAGTTGATGGAGATTTGTGGGATGCACATCCAGGGCACGAAGCTCCGTTCCACCTCATCCCAAAGATGCTCTATTGGGTTGAGATCTGGTGACTGTGGGGCCATTTTAGTTCAGTGAACTCACTGTCATGTTCAAGAAACCAATTTGAAATGATTGGAGCTTTGTGTCATGGTGCATTATCCTGCTGGAAGTAGCCATCAGAGGATGGGAACATGGTGGTCATAAAGGGATGGACATGGTCAGAAACAATGCTCAGGTAGGCCGTGGCATTTAAACAATGCCCAATTGGCACTAAGGGGCCTAAAGTGTGCCAAGAAAACATCCCCCACACCATTACACCACCACCACCAGCCTGCACAGTGAAAACATCCCCACACCATTACACCACCACCACCAGCCTGCACAGTGAAAACATCCCCACACCATTACACCACCACCACCAGCCTGCACAGTGAAAACATCCCCACACCATTACACCACCACCACCAGCCTGCACAGTGAAAACATCCCCACACCATTACACCACCACCAGCCTGCACAGTGAAAACATCCCCACACCATTACACCACCACCACCAGCCTGCACAGTGAAAACATCCCCACACCATTACACCACCACCACCAGCCTGCACAGTGAAAACATCCCCACACCATTACACCACCACCACCAGCCTGCACAGTGAAAACATCCCCACACCATTACACCACCACCACCAGCCTGCACAGTGGGAACATCCCCACACCATTACACCACCTCCACCAGCCTGCACAGTGAAAACACCCCACACCATTACACCACCACCACCAGCCTGCACAGTGAAAACATCCCCACACCATTACACCACCACCACCAGCCTGCACAGTGAAAACATCCCCACACCATTACACCACCACCAGCCTGCACAGTGAAAACATCCCCACACCATTACACCACCACCAGCCTGCACAGTGAAAACATCCCCACACCATTACACCACCACCACCAGCCTGCACAGTGAAAACATCCCCACACCATTACACCACCTCCACCAGCCTGCACAGTGAAAACACCCCACACCATTACACCACCACCACCAGCCTGCACAGTGAAAACATCCCCACACCATTACACCACCACCACCAGCCTGCACAGTGAAAACATCCCCACACCATTACACCACCACCACCAGCCTGCACAGTGAAAACATCCCCACACCATTACACCACCACCACCAGCCTGCACAGTGAAAACATCCCCACACCATTACACCACCACCACCAGCCTGCACAGTGAAAACATCCCCACACCATTACACCACCACCACCAGCCTGCACAGTGGGAACATCCCCACACCATTACACCACCACCACCAGCCTGCACAGTGGGAACATCCCCACACCATTACACCACCACCACCAGCCTGCACAGTGAAAACATCCCCACACCATTACACCACCACCACCAGCCTGCACAGTGAAAACACCCCCACACCATTACACCACCACCACCAGCCTGCACAGTGAAAACATCCCCCACACCATTACACCACCACCACCAGCCTGCACAGCGGGAACATCCCCACACCATTACACCACCGCCACCAGCCTGCACAGTGAAAACATCCCCCACACCATTACACCACCTCCACCAGCCTGCACAGTGAAAACATCCCCCACACCATTACACCACCACCACCAGCCTGCACAGTGAAAACATCCCCACACCATTACCACCACCACCAGCCTGCACAGTGAAAACATCCCCACACCATTACACCACCACCACCAGCCTGCACAGTGAAAACATCCCCACCATTACACCACCAGCCTACACAGTGGGAACAAGGCATGATGGGTCCATGTTCTCATTCTGTTTACACCAAATTCTGACTCTACCATCTGAATGTCTCAACAGAAATCCAGACTCATCAGACCAGGCAACATTTTTCCAGTCTTCAACTGTCCAATTTTGGTGAGCTTGTGCAAATTGTATCCTCTTTTTCCTATTTGTAGTGGAGATGAGTGGTACCCGGTGGGGTCTTCTGCTGTTGTAGCCCATCCGCCTCAAGGTTGTGCGTGTTGTGTCTTCACAAATGCTTTGCTGCATACCTCGGTTGTAACGAGTGGTTATTTCAGTCAAAGTTGCTCTTCTATCAGCTTGAATCAGTCGGCCCATTCTCCTCTGACCTCTGACCTCTAGCATCAACAAGGCATTTTCTCCCACAGGACTGCCGCATACTGGATGTTTTTCCTTTTCACACCATTCTTTGTAAACCCTAGAAATGGTTGTGTGTGAAAATCCCAGAAACTGAGCAGATTGTGAAATACTTAGACCGGTCCGTCTGGCACCAACAACCATGCCACGCTCAAAATGTCTTAAATCCCCTTTCTTTCCCATTCTGACATTCAGTTTGGAGTTCAGAGATTGTCTTGACCAGGACCACACCCCTAAATGCATCTAAGGTCAAAAGTAATCAAAAAGTAGTCTGATAATATTTGCTAAAATGTGCAATGTAATAGATGACAGATTTATTTGTATTCAGTGATGGAGTACAGTAATATCCCCAGCTGAAGGCTTGAGTCGCTGGGCCGTGTGTGTAACCGTGAGCGTGAAGCGGCAGAGACTCGCTGGAGTCCGTCAGAGAGGAAGGACACGTCCTTGATTCCTCAGCTGCCGTCAGCTGATAACTGCCAGATTCATTTACATGCAAACACACGCCAGACGATTACATGTCAAAGTGCTAATAGTCTTACAGTGGCTGAAGTCTGAAGTCAATTACTCTGAAACAAGGCTCAAGTAAAAGCCTATAATTATGAGTTATATAAAGACCGAATATTGAGTTATGAATTAAGAAAAATACAAACGTTTTTCACTCATTAAATGTTCAAAGGTTTGGGATTTTTTTTTGTTTGTTATATTTTTATTTATGCATTGATCAAATGTGTTATTATGGTTAACTAAAAATAAAAAAAAAGTGTTACTTGTAATAAATGCTTTATAGAATACAAATTATATTTAAAAAAAACTGTTTTAATTCAGCTAGTTGCCAAGACAACATTTCTCATTTTATTCATTTTATCTTAGTTTAAGGGCACAGTATGTAAGTTTGGTCGCTTATTCAAAACAATAACAAAGGCGTAGCTTGATGATGCGTGAACGAGTGTGGAATCATGGGAGTTTTCGTCTTCACAGCTGATGGAATGCAATGTATGTTTATATGCTACAATCGTTCCTTTCATTTATGTTACTTATGTTAATTTTTTAAGTTGTTCAAGATTCGCATCCTTCCTCCCTAAACTTGAACTTTGTTACACTGATACTGGAGTTATGATCAGATAATGAGCAGAAGCACTATATATTCACACAGAGAACAGCTGATCTACACTGGAGGAATATTACACTGATACTGGAGTTATGATCAGATAATGAACAGAAGCACTATATATTCACACGAGAACAGCTGATCTACACTGAGGAATATTACACTGATACTGGAGTTATGATCAGATAATGAGCAGAAGCACTATATATTCACACAGAGAACAGCTGATCTACACTGAGGAATATTACACTGATACTGGAGTTATGATCAGATAATGAACAGAAGCGCTATATATTCACACAGAGAACAGCTGATCTACACTGGAGGAATATTACACTGATACTGGAGTTATGATCATATAATGAACAGAAGCACTATATATTCACACAGAGAACAGCTGATCTACACTGGAGGAATATTACACTGATACTGGAGTTATGATCAGATAATGAACAGAAGAATCACTATATATTCACACAGAGAACAGCTGATCTACACTGGAGGAATATTACACTGATACTGGAGTTATGATCAGATAATGAACAGAAGCACTATATATTCACACAGAGAACAGCTGATCTACACTGAGGAATATTACACTGATACTGGAGTTATGATCAGATAATGAACAGAAGCACTATATATTCACACAGAGAACAGCTGATCTACACTGGAGGAATATTACACTGATACTGGAGTTATGATCAGATAATGAACAGAAGCACTATATATTCACACAGAGAACAGCTGATCTACACTGGAGGAATATTACACTGATACTGGAGTTATGATCAGATAATGAACAGAAGCACTATATATTCACACAGAGAACAGCTGATCTACACTGGAGGAATATTACACTGATACTGGAGTTATGATCAGATAATGAACAGAAGCACTATATATTCACACAGAGAACAGCTGATCTACACTGAGGAATATTACACTGATACTGGAGTTATGATCAGATAATGAACAGAAGCACTATATATTCACACAGAGAACAGCTGATCTACACTGGAGGAATATTACACTGATACTGGAGTTATGATCAGATAATGAACAGAAGCACTATATATTCACACAGAGAACAGCTGATCTACACTGGAGGAATATTACACTGATACTGGAGTTATGATCAGATAATGAACAGAAGCACTATATATTCACACAGAGAACAGCTGATCTACACTGGAGAATATTACACTGATACTGGAGTTATGATCAGATAATGAACAGAAGCACTATATATTCACACAGAGAACAGCTGATCTACACTGGAGAATATTACACTGATACTGGAGTTATGATCAGATAATGAACAGAAGCACTATATATTCACACAGAGAACAGCTGATCTACACTGGAGGAATATTACACTGATACTGGAGTTATGATCAGATAATGAACAGAAGCACTATATATTCACACAGAGAACAGCTGATCTACACTGGAGGAATATTACACTGATACTGGAGTTATGATCAGATAATGAACAGAAGCACTATATATTCACACAGAGAACAGCTGATCTACACTGGAGGAATATTACACTGATACTGGAGTTATGATCAGATAATGAACAGAAGCACTATATATTCACACAGAGAACAGCTGATCTACACTGAGGAATATTACACTGATACTGGAGTTATGATCAGATAATGAACAGAAGCACTATATATTCACACAGAGAACAGCTGATCTACACTGGAGAATATTACACTGATACTGGAGTTATGATCAGATAATGAACAGAAGCACTATATATTCACACAGAGAACAGCTGATCTACACTGGAGGAATATTACACTGATACTGGAGTTATGATCAGATAATGAACAGAAGCACTATATATTCACACAGAGAACAGCTGATCTACACTGGAGGAATATTACACTGATACTGGAGTTATGATCAGATAATGAACAGAAGCACTATATATTCACACAGAGAACAGCTGATCTACACTGGAGAATATTACACTGATACTGGAGTTATGATCAGATAATGAACAGAAGCACTATATATTCACACAGAAGAACAGCTGATCTACACTGGAGGAATATTACACTGATACTGGAGTTATGATCAGATAATGAGCAGAAGCACTATATATTCACACAGAGAACAGCTGATCTACACTGGAGGAATATTACACTGATACTGGAGTTATGATCAGATAATGAACAGAAGCACTATATATTCACACAGAGAACAGCTGATCTACACTGAGGAATATTACACTGATACTGGAGTTATGATCAGATAATGAACAGAAGCGCTATATATTCACACAGAGAACAGCCGATCTACACTGGAGGAATATTACACTGATACTGGAGTTATGATCAGATAATGAGCAGAAGCACTATATATTCACACAGAGAACAGCTGATCTACACTGGAGGAATATTACACTGATACTGGAGTTATGATCAGATAATGAACAGAAGCACTATATATTCACACAGAGAACAGCTGATCTACACTGGAGGAATATTACACTGATACTGGAGTTATGATCAGATAATGAACAGAAGCACTATATATTCACACAGAGAACAGCTGATCTACACTGGAGGAATATTACACTGATACTGGAGTTATGATCAGATAATGAACAGAAGCACTATATATTCACACAGAGAACAGCTGATCTACACTGGAGGAATATTACACTGATACTGGAGTTATGATCAGATAATGAGCAGAAGCACTATATATTCACACAGAGAACAGCTGATCTACACTGGAGGAATATTACACTGCGCACTGGACTGAAGCTTCCAGCTGATTGGTGTGTGTTTAGTAAAACACACGGAGGTGCCTTTGGATTCTACAGCCAGGGATTATTATCCTGCAATGATTGTAATCTCCCCTAATCTGAGGGAGATGTGAATTATTTTACCCAAGGTCATGAAGCATGTGTGGAACAGCACGTCTTTACCTGAGACATTCTCAGCCTCAATCTGTCATGCTGGATAATTCT
Organism: Gobiocypris rarus; assembly: GCA_023029165.1. Classification (NCBI taxonomy): domain Eukaryota; kingdom Metazoa; phylum Chordata; class Actinopteri; order Cypriniformes; family Gobionidae; genus Gobiocypris; species Gobiocypris rarus. The sequence continues at coordinate 52,134,138 of CM040910.1, forward strand.
AACCTGAAAAAGCCTGACACCGCTGGGCCTGGAATATAACAAGAAACGGGAGTTTTAAAAGAAGATTCTGTACTATACGATCTCCATTCTGACTAGAATAAGCCAGTCTACCTACTGCTGCTACTGCATGCGCCAGTGTTTGTAGCTCTGTATAGCTGCGCTTGAATCTCTATTTGATATATTTTCTTTGTTATCTATACTGCTAAAAATAACTTACTCATCACCATATATTGTTTAATATAGCCTATCAAGTTAAATTTGACATCACTAGCTTTTAATCTAAATCACTACCACGTGTTAGCTTTTCGCTAGCCTGGTAGCTTTCCATCCCGCACCCGGTCTCCTGTTTTCTGAGTTCATTAGACAACTGTGGTGAGTTGGATTATTAAATAGACTCCATCAAACAAAGTAAGTGGAGTAAGTTGTGTGGTAAGTTTTGGATTCATCAACAAATACGGTAAGCCATGTCTTCTTCTCCTGTCATTGTCACTTGCACTGCATGCTACATGTTTAGCATATCTATCTCCGTTGGCTAACAGGGCTTCACATGTGTTAAATGTAAGGAATTAATCAGGCTGACGGAGAAGATTTCAGATTTAGAGACACGATCCAGACTTTATGTGAGAGTAGTGAGAATGGTACAGCTTTAGATACTCTTTTGGATGCGACTAGCTTAGTGAACACTCATTGTTTGGTTCCGCTGAGCCCCGCAGCAGGGCAATTGGGTGACTGTGAGACAGCATAGTCGCGATCTAAAAACCACTCTTCCGTCCGATTAGAACATCAAACAGGTTCTCCCACTCAGTGATGCACCCACTGAGGATCCTGTTGAAAGTGCCCTAGTTATTGGCGATTCTATTACACGGAACGTGAAAATAGAGACACCAGCCACCATAGTCACATGTTTACCGAGCCAGAGCGCCTGACATCAAAGCAAATTTAAAAGTGCTGGCTAAAGCTAATCGTAAATTCTCTAAGATTATTATTCACGCCGGCACTAATGATGTTCGACTTCGCCAGTCGGAGATCACCAAAATTAACATTAAAGAGGTGTGTAAACTCGCAAGTACGATGTCACCGCAGTCTGTTTATCTGGCCCTCCTGTTAAAAGGAGTGATGAAATAGTTAGCAGATTATCATCACTCAATGGCTGGTTGTCTAAGTGGTGTCCGCAAAATAACATAGGGTTCATAGACAATTGGAAAAGTTTTTGGGGCAGACCCGACCTGTTGAAGATAGACGGCATTCATCCTACCCGGCTGGTGCTGCTCTTCTCTAGTAATTTGGCACATAGTCTTAGAGCTAAACCTTGACTCACTGGGGCCCAGGTCAGGAAGCAGACAAACTGGCTAAACTAACCGCCTGCTAGCTGTCTCACGTCACCAGAGTCAGCTAAATCCCAGCACATAGAGACGCTTTCACCTAGATATTATCACATAGAGACTGTGTCTGTTCCCCTAATCAGTAAATACAAAAAACCATCAAAACCATTCAACAGTAAAAATTTAATTGATGTCCAACAAATAAACAACAGATATAATACGGATGAACAATTGATAAATCTCGGTTGCTGAATATTCGATCCCTTTCGCCAAAAAACGCTTATTGTTAATGATATGATTATAGATCATAACCTAGATGTGCTGTGTTTGACAGAAACCTGGCTAAAACCTGACGACTACATTACTTTAAATGAGTCCACTCCCAAGATTATTGTTATAAACACGAGCCGCGTCTGAAAGGAAAAGGGGAGGTGTTGCTGTAATTTATAATGATAACTTCAGTATTACTCAGAAGTCTAGTTTCAAATATAATTCCTTTGAAGTTTTGGTGCTTTATGTAACATTGTGTAGTGTAAATGATAAATCCTGCTTTGACATTTGTGTTGGCTACTGTATACAGGCCACCAGGGCACAATACAGACTTTATCAAAGAATTTGCTGGTTTTCTATCAGAGTTAGTACTGGCTGCAGATAAAGTACTAATTGTTGGTGATTTTAATATCCATGTTGACAATGAAAAAGACGCATTGGGATTGGCATTTAAAGACATTATAAACTCTATTGGAGTTAGACAACACGATCTGGACCCACTCATCGCCTTAATCATACTTTAGATCTAATACTGTCACATGGACTAAATGTTGATACCATTAAATTCTGCAGCAGAGCGATGACATCTCAGATCATTACCTAATATCATGTATACTTAATATAGCTAAGGCTGCAAAGCCATCCTCGCTTCAAATATGGCAGGACTATAACCGCTGACTAAAGATTGCTTTATACATAATCTTCCTCATCAGTTCCATCTCCTCAGAATTACAGATAGCCAAGAGGAACTTGATGTTGCAACAGAAACTACTGACTCTCTCTTTACTAGCACTTTAGACATAGTTGCTCCTCGGCGCTTAAAGAAGATTAAAGCAAATAATCCAACGCTGTGGTACAACGAGCACACTGGGCCCTTAAAACAGCAGCCAGAAAAATGGAGCGTAGCTGGAAGAAAACAAAACTGGAGGTTTTTCGCAATTTGTGGAAAGAGAGCATGATTGCATACAGAAAGGCCATAAAAACTGCTAGATCTGCTTATTTCTCAACTCTTTTAGAAGAAAACAAACACAACCCTAGGTATTTATTCGATACAGTGGCTAAATTAACAAAGGATAAAGCTTCAACTTCTGACGTTTGTAAACAACACAGCAGTAATGACTTTATGAACTTCTTTACTAGTAAGATTGATAACATTAGGAATAAAATTATAACCATGCAGCCGCCTACTACAGTATCACTTCAGACAGAACATTGTAGTCTCACTGAGGAAAAATTACACTCATTCACTGCTATAGGAGGAGAAGAATTGGCTAAACTTGTCAAATCATCAAAATCAACAACATGTATGCTTGACCCTATACCGACTAGGCTATTAAAAGAGATGCTTCCAGAGGTCATAGATCCTCTGCTTAATATTATTAATTCATCCTTGACATTAGGATATGTTCCAAAACTTTTAAGTTGGCTGTAATTAAACCACTTATTAAAAACCGCAACTTGATCCTAAAGAATTAGTCAATTACAGACCAATCTCGAATCTACCGCTTCTATCAAAAATATTAGAAAAGGCAGTGTCTTCACAATTATGTTCCTTTTAGAAAGAAATTGTATATGTGAGGATTTCCAGTCAGGATTTAGACCGTATCATAGTACTGAGACTGCTCTAATTAGAGTTACAAATGATTTACTCTTATCATCTGATCGTGGTTGTATCTCTCTATTAGTGTTACTCGATCTTAGCGCTGCATTCGATACTATCGATCACAATATTCTTTTGAATAGACTCAAAATTATGTTGGCATTAGTGGAACTGCATTGGCATGGTTTAAATCTTACTTATCTGACCGCTATCAGTTTGTAGCAGTAAATGAAGAGATGTCACACCGATCACAAGTTCAGTATGGAGTACCGCAAGGCTCAGTGTTAGGACCGTTGCTTTTCACCCTGTATATGCTACCACTGGGAGATATCATTAGGAAGCATGGCGTTAGTTTTCATTGTTATGCTGATGATACTCAGCTCTATATTTCTTCACACCCTGACGAAACTTACCAATTCACAAGATTAACGGAATGCATAGCTGATATTAAAAATTGGATGAATAGTAATTTCTGCAACTTAATTCAGATAAAACTGAATTTTTAATTATTGACAGAAAAGCTCCACAAGTAGTGCCCTAGAATACTGTCTAACCTCGATGGCTGCTCTGTCAAGTCCTCGCCACAGTGAGGAACCTGGGTGTGCTCTTTGATACCAATCTTTCATTTGAAAGCCACGTTTCTAGCATCTGTAAAACTGCATTCTACCATCTTAAAAATATATCTAAATTACGTCACATGCTTTCAATGCAAAATGCTGAACAACTAGTACATGCTCATGAGCTCAAGGCTAGATTATTGTAATGCTCTACTGGGTGGTTGCCCTGCTCGCCTAATAAATAAACTCCAGCTGGTCCAAAACGCAGCAGCTCGAGTTCTTACTAGAACCAGGAAGTACGATCATATTAGTCCAGTTCTGTCAACACTGCACTGGCTCCCTATTAAACATCGCATAAATTTTAAAATCTTGCTTATTACTTATAAAGCAATAAATGGTTTAGCTCCCAGTACTTAAGCGAGCTCTTAACGCAATATACTCCATCACGCCAATTGCGGTCTCTAAACTCTGGCCAGTTGAAAATACCTAGAATATCTAAATCAACTGCAGGCGGTCGATCCTTTCCTATTTAGCACCTAAACTCTGGAACAGTCTTCCTAGCATTGTTCGGGAAGCAGACACACTCTGTCAGTTTAAATCTAGACTAAAAACACATCTCTTTACTATGGCATACACATAGAACATTTTTAACTTTCTTTATTCAAATCAAATGACTGATTGTTAGGCTGCATTAACTAGGTCAGCCGGAACCGGGAACACTTCCCATAACACCTGATGTACTCGTTACATCATAAAAAGAGTGGCATCCACACTAATGTTAGTCTCTCTGTTTATCCCGAGGTTTACTGCAGTCGGCCGGATCCAGGCCGTGTCCGGATCGGATGGTGGACCTGCATCTGACATGACCAGCTCATCCTGGAGTGTCTGCTGAGACCGTGTCCATTAGTGTCTCCTCTGAATTCGCCTCACCGAACGTGATCCTCAATTAACCCGCCTCCGCGCAATAACTCCGATCTTTCAAGTATTCATATTCTGTGTAATCGACGCGCCATCCTAAATGAGCCCGCCTGCAAGGCCATACCCAAAATTTCGAATATTCCTATCTAATATGATTTAAGACCTGCAAGGTTGCCAGAGTAATAATTATACACTGTTAATAATAGGCCAGAGGAGAACTGGCACCTGACTGAGTCTGGTTTCTCCCAAGGTTTATTTTTCTCCATCATGCCCTGATGGAGTTTTGGTTCCTTGCCACTGTCGCCTTTGGCTTGGCTTGCTCAGTTGGGGACACTCAAATTATGATCCAAGTTACTCAACTAAATATACAAATAGAATTTATTAATTTGGTCATATATAATTCTATAAACTATCCAAATTAAACTAGCCAAATCAAATTTTGTTGCAATGTTGTCCTGTTTAACACTGTGAAGCTGCTTTGAAACAATCGTCATTGTAAAAGCGCCATATAAATAAAGTTGATTGATTGATTGATTGATTGAATAAGCGTGGAAGATGAATATGAGGTAACACTAGAAATATCATCCGAGTGTAAGAAGCTTCTTTAAAGGCGTTGAGATGTGGTGGAGAGCAGAGGCAAACACCCATATTTTATTCATAAGGCACTATTCACAAAACAGGCACTTAAAATTAAGTCATTTTTCTTTTTCAGCAAATAATGAAAGAAACTTAACTTTCAGAGGTAATATTTTATGCAGTTTTATATCATTTTGTTTATATTATTATTGGTGTGCATGTTTTTGGTAAAAGAAAAGTTGGATAAGATAAGTGAATTCAAGATTACAATGCTGATTGTTTGAAAGCAGCCTCACAGTGATAACAGGAGAATAATGCAACAGAGTTTGATTGGGCAGCCGCTCTGGTGGAAACAGTGAACAGCTCAGTTCAGTTCTCATGTGGTGTCAATGCAGGTGGATCAGTAATATAGTTGAATATTTAGTGTCCCCAACTGAGCAAGCCAAAAAGAAAAGCAAGAAAAGAAAAGAAAATTAGTATACTGGTACAGCCAAACTGCTCTGTTTATTTATTTATATATTTATTGTCATAATGTTATCCTGCAATAACAACAGTGCAGCACACAGCAGCAGGTAATAACAGCAACCAAGTGAATAACAACAGCAGAAAGTAATAATATATGGGTGGTAATACAATAGCAGCAGCAATAACAACATCAGCAGAAATAACAATAGTATAATAATACAGCAGCAGCAGCAGCCTACCGTCGTTGCTGTTGCTGCTACCAACAGCAACGTTGCTGCTGTTGTTAACAACAGCGTTGCAGCAGCAGCAACAACAAGCGTTGCTGCTAAGCGCTGTTGCTGCAAGCAATAACAGCACAAGCGTTGCTGCTGGCAATACCGTTGTTGTTGGCAATCAACAGCACAAATGTTGTTGTTGTTACATACCGCGTTACTGTTATGTTAAATAACAGCAATAACAGCTAAGCGTTAAGCAAATGTCGCGTCGCAGCAGCAGCATATAATAACAGCAGCAGTTGTTAAGCAAAGCAATAACAGCAGCAGCAGCAGCAATAACAAGCGCTAAGCGTTGCTGTTAATAAACAGCAAGGGAGCAGCAACAACAGCAACAGCAATAAATAAGCATGCGTTGCTAAACACACCAGCAACAGCAATAAATAAGTTGTTAAGCAGCAACAATGTTACAGCACAACATGTTAAATGTTAACAACAGCAGCAGCAGCGTTACTAAATAATGCTGTTGCTAAGCATAAGCAACAACAACATCAGCAGAAACAACAACAGCAGCAGAAACAACAGCAAGCAGCAGCAGCAATAACAGCAGCAGCAGCAGCAATAAAGCAGCAGCAATAACAGCAGCAGCAAGGCAGCAGCAGCAACAGCAGCAGCAGAGCAGCAGGCAGCAACAGCAGCAGCAGCACAGCAGCAGCAGCAGCAGCAGCAGGCAGCAGCACAATAACAGCAGCAGCAGCAGCAATAACAGCAGCAGCAGCAGCAGCAGCAGCAGCAACAGCAGCACAAACAGCAGCAGAAATAACAACAGCAGCAGCAATAACAGCAGCAGCAGCAGCAATAACAGCAGCAGCAGCAATAACAGCAGCAGCAGCAGCAATAACAGCAGCAGCAGCAATAACAGCAGCAGCAGCAACAGCAGCAGCAGCAGCAATAACAGCAGCAGCAGCAGCAATAACAGCAGCAGCAGCAGCAGCAATAACAGCAGCAGCAGCAATAACAGCAGCAGCAGCAGCAGCAGCAATAACAGCAGCGGCAGCAGCAACAGCAGCAGCAGCGGCAGCAATAACAGCAGCAGCGGCAGCAGCGGCAGCAGCAGATACAGCAATAACAGCAGCAGCAATAACGGCAGCAGCAGCAATAACAGCAGCAGCAGCAGCAGCGGCAGCAGCAGCAATAACAGCAGCAGCAGCAGCAATAACAGTAACAGCAGCAGCAATAACAGCAGCAGCAGCGGCAGCAGCAATAACAGCGGCAGGAAGGGCAGTAACAACAGCAGCAGCAATAACAGCAGCAGCAGCAATAACAGCAACAGCAGCAGCAATAACAGCAGCAGCAATAACAGCAGCAATAACAGCAGCAGCAGCAGCAGCAGCAATAACAGCAGCAGCACAGCAGCAGCAATAACAGCAGCAGCAGCAGCAGCAGCAATAACAGCAGCAGCAGCAATAACAGCAGCAGCAGCAGCAATAACAGCAGCAGCAGCAGCAATAACAGCAACAGCAGCAGCAATAACAGCAGCAGCAGCAGCAATAACAGCAGCAGCAGCAGCAGCAGCAATAACAGCAGCAGCAGCAATAACAGCAGCAGCAGCAGCAATAACAGCAACAGCAGCAATAACAGCAGCAGCAATAACAGCAACAGCAATAACAGCAGCAGCAGCAGCAGCAGCAGCAGCAATAACAGCAGCAGCAGCAGCAGCAATAACAGCAGCAGCAGCAATAACAGCAGCAGCAGCAGCAATAACAGCAACAGCAATAACAGCAGCAGCAGCAGCAGCAACAGCAGCAGCAGCAATAACAGCAACAGCAATAACAGCAGCAGCAGCAGCAGCAACAGCAACAGCAGCAGCAATAACAGCAGCAGCAGCAGCAGCAGCAGCAGCAGCAGCAGCAGCAATAACAGCAGCAGCAGCAGCAGCAGCAGCAATAACAGCAGCAGCAATAACAGCAGCAGCAGCAATAACAGCAGCAGCAGCAATAACAGCAACAGCAATAACAGCAGCAGCAGCAATAACAGCAGCAGCAGCAGCAGCAGCAATAACAGCAATAACAGCAGCAGCAGCAGCAGCAATAACAGCAGCAGCAGCAACAGCAGCAGCAGCAACAGCAGCAGCAGCAGCAGCAATAACAGCAGCAGTTAACAGCAGCAGCAGCAGCAACAGCAGCAGCAGCAATAGCAACAGCAATAACAGCAGCAGCAGCAGCAGCAGCAATAACAGCAACAGCAATAACAGCAGCAGCAGCAATAACAGCAACAGCAATAACAGCAGCAGCAATAACAGCAGCAGCAACAGCAGCAGCAATAACAGCAGCAACAGCAATAACAACATCAGCAGAAATAACAACAGCAGCAGCAATAACAGCAGCAGCAATAACAGCAGCACAACAGCAGCAGCAGCAGCAATAACAGCAACAGCAATAACAGCAGCAGCAATAACAGCAGCAGCAATAACAGCAGCAGCAATAACAGCAACAGCAATAACAGCAGCAGCAGCAATAACAGCAGCAGCAGCAGCAGCAGCAATAACAGCAGCAGCAATAACAGCAGCAGCAGCAGCAATAACAGCAGCAGCAGCAGCAGCAGCAATAACAGCAACAACAATAACAGCAGCAGCAGCAATCAGCAGCAGCAGCAATAACAGCAACAGCAATAACAGCAGCAGCAGCAATAACAGCAGCAGCAGCAGCAATAACAGCAGCAGCAACAACAGCAACAGCAATAACAGCAGCAGCAACAGCAATAACAGCAACAGCAATAACAGCAGCAGCAGCAACAACAGCAACAGCAATAACAGCAGCAGCAGCAATAACAGCAACAGCAGCAATAACAGCAGCAGCAGCAGCAGCAATAACAGCAGCAGCGGCAGCAAATACAGCAGCAGCAGCAATAACAGCAGCAGCAGCAATAACAGCAGCAGCAGCAATAACAGCAGCAGCAGCAGCAATAACAGCAGCAGCAATAACAGCAACAGCAATAACACAGCAGCAGCAAATAACAGCAGCAGCAGCAGCAGCAGCAGCAATAACAGCAACAGCAACAACAGCAGCAGCAGCAATAACAGCAGCAGCAGCAGCAATAACAGCAACAGCAGCAATAACAGCAACAGCAATAACAGCAGCAGCAGCAGCAATAACAGCAACAGCAGCAATAATAGCAACAGCAATAACAGCAGCAGCAGCAATAACAGCAGCAGCAGCAGCAATAACAGCAACAGCAATAACAGCAGCAGCAGCAGCAATAACAGCAACAGCAATAACAGCAGCAGCAGCAGTAACAACAGCAGCAGCAATAACAGCAGCAGTAGCACAGCAGCAATAACAGCAGCAGCAAATAACAGCAGCAGCAGCAATAACAGCAGCAGCAGCAGCAGCAATAACAGCAACAGCAATAACAGCAGCAGCAATAACAGCAGCAGCAGCAATAACAGCAGCAGCAGCAATAACAGCAGCAGCAGCAATAACAGCAGCAGCAATAACAGCAGCAGCAGCAATAACAGCAGCAATAACAGCAGCAGCAGCAATAACAGCAGCAGCAGCAGCAAGCGGTAACGGCAGCGCACAGCACAACGGCAGCAGTAATAACAGCAGCAGCAGCAGCAGCAGCAATAACAGCAACAGCAATAACAGCAACATAATAACAGCAGCAGCAGCAATAACAGCAGCAGCAGCAATAGCAGCAGCAATAACAGCAGCAGCAGCAGCAATAGCAGCAGCAGCAATAACAGCAGCAGCAATAACAGCAACAGCAATAACAGCAGCAGCAATAACAGCAGCAGCAGCAGCAGCAATAACAGCAGCAGCAGCAATAACAGCAACAGCAATAACAGCAGCAGCAGCAGCAGCAGCAATAACAGCAGCAGCAGCAAAAAAGCAGCAGCAATAACAGCAGCAGCAGCAATAACAGCAGCAGTAATAACAGCAACAGCAATAAACACTCAAGAGTAATGCTCAGAGAACATTCAAGAGTAACGCTCAGAGAACACTCAAGAGTAACGCTCAGAGAACACTCAAGAGTAACGCTCAGAGAACACTCAAGAGTAACGCTCAGAGAACATTCAAGAGTAACGCTCAGAGAACACTCAAGAGTAACGCTCAGAGAACACTCAAGAGTAACGCTCAGAGAACATTCAAGAGTAACGCTCAGAGAACATTCAAGAGTAACGCTCAGAGAACACGCAAGAGTAACGCTCAGAGAACACTCAAGAGTAACGCTCAGAGAACACTCAAGAGTAACGCTCAGAGAACACTCAAGAGTAACGCTCAGAGAACACTCAAGAGTAACGCTCAGAGAACACTCAAGAGTAACGCTCAGAGAACACTCAAGAGTAACGCTCAGAGAACACTCAAGAGTAACGCTCAGAGAACACTCAAGAGTAACGCTCAGAGAACACTCAAGAGTAACGCCAGAGAACATTCAAGAGTAACGCTCAGAGAACACTCAAGAGTAACGCTCAGAGAACACTCAAGAGTAACGCTCAGAGAACACTCAAGAGTAACGCTCAGAGAACACTCAAGAGTAACGCTCAGAGAACACTCAAGAGTAACGCTCAGAGAACACTCAAGAGTAACGCTCAGAGAACACTCAAGAGTAACGCTCAGAGAACACTCAAGAGTAACGCTCAGAGAACACTCAAGAGTAACGCTCAGAGAACACTCAAGAGTAACGCTCAGAGAACACTCAAGAGTAACGCTCAGAGAACATTGAAGAGTAACGCTCAGAGAACACTCAAGAGTAACGCTCAGAGAACACTCAAGAGTAACGCTCAGAGAACACTCAAGAGTAACGCTCAGAGAACACTCAAGAGTAACGCTCAGAGAACACTCAAGAGTAACGCTCAGAGAACACTCAAGAGTAACGCTCAGAGAACACTCAAGAGTAACGCTCAGAGAACACTCAAGAGTAACGCTCAGAGAACACTCAAGAGTAACGCTCAGAGAACACTCAAGAGTAACGCTCAGAGAACACTCAAGAGTAACGCTCAGAGAACACTCAAGAGTAATGCTCAGAGAACACTCAAGAGTAACGCTCAGAGAACACTCAAGAGTAACGCTCAGAGAACACTCAAGAGTAACGCTCAGAGAACATTCAAGAGTAACGCTCAGAGAACACTCAAGAGTAACGCTCAGAGAACACTCAAGAGTAACGCTCAGAGAACACTCAAGAGTAACGCTCAGAGAACATTCAAGAGTAACGCTCAGAGAACACTCAAGAGTAACGCTCAGAGAACACTCAAGAGTAACGCTCAGAGAACACTCAAGAGTAACGCTCAGAGAACTCTCAAGAGTAACGCTCAGAGAACACTCAAGAGTAACGCTCAGAGAACACTCAAGAGTAACGCAGAGAACACTCAAGAGTAACGCTCAGAGTACATTCAAGAGTAACGCTCAGAGAACACTCAAGAGTAACGCTCAGAGAACACTCAAGAGTAACGCTCAGAGTACATTCAAGAGTAACGCTCAGAGAACACTTAAGAGTAACGCTCAGAGAACACTCAAGAGTAACGCCAGAGAACACTCAAGAGTAACGCTCAGAGAACACTCAAGAGTAACGCTCAGAGAACACTCAAGAGGAACACTCAGAGAACACTCAAGAGTAACGCTCAGAGTACATTCAAGAGTAACGCTCAGAGAACACTCAAGAGTAACGCTCAGAGAACACTCAAGAGTAACGCTCAGAGAACACTCAAGAGTAACGCTCAGAGAACACTCAAGAGTAACGCTCAGAGTACATTCAAGAGTAACGCTCAGAGAACACTCAAGAGTAACGCTCAGAGAACACTCAAGAGTAACGCTCAGAGAACACTCAAGAGTAACGCTCAGAGTACATTCAAGAGTAACGCTCAGAGAACACTCAAGAGTAATGCTCAGAGAACACTCAAGAGTAACACTCAGAGAACACTCAAGAGTAACGCTCAGAGAACACTCAAGAGTAACGCTCAGAGAACACTAAAGAGTAACGCTCAGAGAACACTCAAGAGTAACGCTCAGAGTACATTCAAGAGTAACGCTCAGAGAACACTCAAGAGTAACGCTCAGAGAACACTCAAGAGTAACGCTCAGAGTACATTCAAGAGTAACAATCAGAGAACACTCAAGAGTAACGCTCAGAGAACACTCAAGAGTAACGCTCAGAGAACACTCAAGAGTAACGCTCAGAGAACACTCAAGAGTAACGCTCAGAGAACACTCAAGAGTAACGCTCAGAGAACATTCAAGAGTAACGCTCAGAGTACATTCAAGAGTAACAATCAGAGAACACTCAAGAGTAACGCTCAGAGAACACTCAAGAGTAACGCTCAGAGAACATTCAAGAGTAACGCTCAGAGTACATTCAAGAGTAACACTCAGAGAACACTCAAGAGTAACACTTAGAGAACACTCAAGAGTATTAACGTTCCCATAATGTTTGAAGAATGTTTCCTTAACGTTGACATAACCAAGAAAAAACGTTTAAAAACTATGTTTTGGGAATGGGAACGTTAGCAAATGTTCTTGTTGGCTGGAATTGACTTCTAGTTATTTTTAGTCGTATGAAACAGCAGCTTGATATTGCAAACTGGTATTTCTTATCAAATTACTGTAATGTATGTCATTGTCATAAACTGGTTTAACTGTTTACTGCACTTTGTAGCGATTCTAATCTAATTGACCTAAAGCAGCTCATGACCCTGAAGCCTCGCACCTTCAGAGAAAATGGTTTAGTTCTGGAGAATGGGTGGAGCCAAGCACGCGCCGCCTCCCATTGGCTCCAGTGAGTGAGTGACAGTTGGTTGATATGCGAAACGGGGAAGCCCACTCTTCTAGAAAGTGCTGTGACTTATAAGCGGGCAGATCTGAGCCGTTTCCCCTCCAGTGAGCTCTCGGTCAGTCATCTGCTGTGCCTCCTCAGGCTTATATAATCCAGATCTGGCCTCATTTCCAGCGCTGAGCGACGCTTAGATCTCGCCCGGCTCAGACACTTTAACACTCGCAATCTGCCAAAGAGTTGCTTCCAGCCTGGCCAAGGGTTCCAGAAACCCCATTCAAATCAGCTCCGGACTCACAGGGACTTGTGTTGAGCAGAGACTCATCAGGGGAGACCGGGGCTAGTTGTCACAAATGCTTGGAATCGGAACATTTACAAACATCATATATATAAAATTTCAGTGAGTTCTATCCTCTGAATCTTATCATATTTTGTATGTTTTGTTACAGTTAGCTGTTTTGCCACTGTCACCTGGGGCTTGTTTAGTTGCTAAGACAATTATTTTTCAGTAACACATTTAACTGCATTGACACCAGAGCTGAATAATGAATGGTCTTCAGCTGCTTTATAGATGGAATTGAATTTAATAATTGATGCATTTTGCAACATTTGCAAGCTTTGCTTTAAAACAATCTGAACTGTAAAAAAGGCCTTTGGTTCATACGTTCAGCTTCTCTACTGGTTTCATTTACAACATGCCCTACTGTAGGGTCAATCTGTGTGAGAAAGGAGCTGTATCAGTTTCCCCGGTCAATAACGGGACTAGAGGATGGGATTATACAAAATAAACAAACTTTGGGAAATATTCACTGAAGTGTGACAACTAGCCCCAGCCCTATAGACTTATTTTCATTTTTTTGATCATTTCCAGAGTGTCCTGCTTCAGATGAAACACAAGACTGAACTTTCTTATTTTATTACAGTGGATGTCTAATGCTGTTTCCATTCTGCCTTCTTCCCACGGTTCAAGAGCTGATTCTCATGATAAACATGGGCAGTTTCCTAACACGAGTCTGACGTATGACGGAGTATTTCTGTGCCAAACACACTCTTTCAGGGTTCACACACGTTTCAGGGGTTTTTATCGAGTATGGCCCTGTATGATGTCATAAAGGGTGGGTTTCCTTATATGGGCACTTCTCCCGGCTGAGCACACACACACACACACACATCAGCGAGCTTGGTTGGGGTTACGGGGTGTTGTGTTTTTAGACACGAGATCATCAATCTCAGTAAAGAAGTGTGTTTCTGCTGTGAGGGAAAGATCAGCTTGTTCTGCTTCCCAAATAACCCAGCGTTAAGGGAACAGTAGATGTGTGTGTGTTCATGGAGTTCTGCAAGTGTGTGTGTGTGTGTGCTTTTGTGTGTGTTCGTGTGAGTTTGTGTGTGTGTTTTTTGTGAGTGTGTGTTTGTGTGTGTTGTGTTTGTGTGTGTGTGTGAGTTTGTGTGTGTGCGTTTGTGTGTGTGTGTGTGTGTTTTTTTGTGAGTGTGTGTGTGTGCGTTTGTGTGTGTGTTTGTGTGTGTGTTTGTGTGTGTGTTGCGTTTGTTTGTTTGTCTGTGTGTGTGTGTTTGTGTTGTGTTTGTGTGTGTGTGTGTGTGTGTGTGTATTTGTGTGTGTGTGTTTGCGTGTGAGTGTGTGTGTGTGTCTTTAGCTCCGCCCACTGCACGCCTCCACGAGCTCGGCTGTGTTCAGAAAGAATCGGTACAGTGTTTCTGTCTTTTATAAATATGATAAACTAAAGACTCTTGTGAGATATGAAGGATCAACACTACTCTATAGAGACTGCAGATTAACACAAGACTGTGTGTGTGTGTGTGTGTGTACGTGTGTGTGTGTGTGTGTGTGTGTGTGTGTGTGTGTGTGTGTGTTATGACACTTTAAACCAGGGGTGGGGAACGCTGATCCTGGTGCTCTCTAGCAGAGTTCAGCTCCAACCCTGAAAACAACACTCACTCCCTGTGACTTTAGTAATCCTGAAGACCTTGATTAACTTCAGGTGTGTTTGATTGGGGTTTGAGCTAAACTCTGGCCCTCCAGGATCAACCTTCCCCATGCTTTAAACGCAGGGATGGCATATCAGGACCAATATTCAGAAGAAACGTTGATCCATAACCGATTCTCCCATTTTTGTGCACGTCTTTGGTGAGACAGGAAGATCCCACCCGCGGCTGGTGATGAACAGGAAGAGCGTGTCCTCGTGCCGGTGAGCGGCTGAACCTCTGAGAGCGGCACGTGTTTCACCTTCTCCGTCCACATGAATGATGAGCGACTCCACAGAGCCCGAGGTCAGCTTTTAATGAGAAACCAGACCCTTCTGCTAATGAGGAAACTACAACTCTTCCTGCGTTCATTCACTCACACACACAATTCCTGTTTATATGTCAAACTATCAGGGCTTCACATCTAAAGCAGGAACAGAGCTTCTGATGCTGATGAAGCTGGAAGGGGTTTGCCAAAAATAAAGCATATGCTATTTATATTTCATGCATCTCTTTTACATTCATCAGTTCAAAACCAACATCCCATCAGTGTGTGTGTGCACTTGTTTATATTACATTGTGTGGACCAAATGTCCCCATAATGATAGTAAAACCTGAGATCACCAGCCAGCGTCCCCACTTTTCAAATGGCTTATAAATCACACAGGATTTTTTTGAGAAAGTAAAAATGTAGAATGTTTCCTGCGTTGGGTAGGTTTAGGGGCAGGGGCAGTGTGTGTGTGTGTGTGTGTGTGTGTGTGTGTGTGTGTGTGGACTGGTAATCCCTACGTTATGGGGACAAAATGTCCCCACAAAGATGGCAATATTCAAAATCCTTGTCCTTGTGGGGACATTTTTTGGTCCCCATGAGGAAAACATCTTATAAATCACACTAAGTGATGTTTTTTGAAAATGTAAAAATGCAGCATGTCTCCTGTGATGGGTAGTGTGTGTGTGTGTGTGTGTGTGTGTGTGTGTGTGTGTGTGTGTGTGTGTGTGATGGGTAGGTTTAGGGGCAGTGTAGGGGGATAGAAAATACGGTTTGTACAGTATAAAATGCATGACGCCTATGGAATGTCCCCATAAAACATGGAAACACAACGTGTGTGTGTGTGTGTGTGTGTTCAGATAGACACTGAACATGTTCCGTCAATCAATTCACAGGAGTAAAATTATTTTAAAAAATTACTTACGTTTTAAAAAATAAAGCAAAATTGAAATATATATAAAAAACTAAAACTAATAAAAATTTCAAAAGCACATAAACTCAAAACAACATTAAACACTGGAAATATGTAAAATGTTGAAACAAAGCTGAAATGTAAAAAATTAGAGATGTCACCTTGGCAAATAACTAAAATAAAACTTTAAACTTAAGAACTAAAATCAGCAAAACATTTTTTTTAATATATATATATTTAAAAAATAGTTGTTCCAAATAAAACCAAGAAAAACTGAAATATTAAAAAATAAATAAACTAATAAACATGACAAAAGCACATAAGAAAAATGATTAAAACCTATAATAAAATGTAATTGAAAACTGAAAACAAAATATTTTTTGAAAATAAGCAGAATATATATCTCCAACATTCAACACACACAGGTGCTGGTCATATAATTAGAATATCATCAAAAAGTTTTCACTAATTCCATTCAAAAAATGAAACTTCATATTGTATTCATTCATTACACACAGACTTATATATTTCAAATGTTTATTTCTTTTGATTTTGATGATTATAACTGACAACTAAGGAAAATCCCAAATTCAGTGTCTCGGAAAATTTGAATATTACTTAAGACCAACACAAAGAAATGATTTTTAGAAAGTATGAAGATGAGAAGTATGAGCATGTGCAGCACTCAGTACTGAGCGGCTGCTTTAGCCTGAATCACTGCAGCACTGCGGCGTGCTGGTCCTTACACCAGGGACCGGTTGCTTTGGCACTGTGTGCAGGTGCCAAGTTCTGTTGGAAAATGAAATCTGCATCTCCATAAAGTTGGTCAGCAGCAGGAAGCATGAAGTGCTCTAACCCTTCCTGGTATACGGCTGCGTTGACCTTTGACCTCAGAAAACACAGTGGACCAACACCAGCAGATGACATGGCACCCCAAACCATCACTGACTGTGGAAACTTCACACTGGACCTCAAGCAACGGGGATTGTGTGCCTCTCCTCTCTTCCTCCAGACTCTGGGACCCTGATTGACTTTCATCAGAGAGCATAACTTTGGACCCCTCAGCAGCAGTCCAGTCCTTTCTGTCTTTATCCCAGGTGAGACGCTTCTGGAGCTGTCTGTTGTTCAAGAGTGGCTTGACTCAAGCACTGACTCCAGCTGAAACCCATGTCCTGCAGACGTCTGTGTGTAGTGGTTCCTGAAGCACTGACTCAAGCTGAAACCCATGTCCTGCAGACGTCTGTGTGTAGTGGTTCTTGAAGCACTGACTCCAGCTGAAACCCATGTCATACGTCTGTGTGTAGTGGTTCTTGAAGCACTGACTCCAGCTGAAACCCATGTCTTACAGACGTCTGTGTGTAGTGGTTCTTGAAGCACTGACTCCAGCTGAAACCCATGTCTTGCAGACGTCTGTGTGTAGTGGTTCCTGAAGCACTGACTCCAGCTGAAACCCATGTCCTGCAGACGTCTGTGTGTAGTGGTTCTTGAAGCACTGACTCCAGCTGAAACCCATGTCTTACAGACGCCTGTGTGTAGTGGTTCTTGAAGCACTGACTCCAGCTGAAACCCATGTCTTACAGACGTCTGTGTGTAGTGGTTCTTGAAGCACTGACTCCAGCTGAAACCCATGTCTTGCAGACGTCTGTGTGTAGTGGTTCTTGAAGCACTGACTCCAGCTGAAACCCATGTCCTGCAGACGTCTGTGTGTAGTGGTTCTTGAAGCACTGACTCCAGCTGAAACCCATGTCTTGCAGACGTCTGTGTGTAGTGGTTCTTGAAGCACTGACTCCAGCTGAAACCCATGTCTTGCAGACGTCTGTGTGTAGTGGTTCTTGAAGCACTGACTCCAGCTGAAACCCATGTCTTACAGACGTCTGTGTGTAGTGGTTCTTGAAGCACTGACTCCAGCTGAAACCCATGTCTTGCAGACTGTGTGTAGTGGTTCTTGAAGCACTGACTCCAGCTGAAACCCATGTCTTACAGACGTCTGTGTGTAGTGGTTCTTGAAGCACTGACTCCAGCTGAAACCCATGTCTTGCAGACGTCTGTGTGTAGTGGTTCTTGAAGCACTGACTCCAGCTGAAACCCATGTCTTGCAGACGCTGTGTAGTGGTTCTTGAAGCACTGACTCCAGCTGAAACCCATGTCTTGCATACGTCTGTGTGTAGTGGTTCTTGAAGCACTGACTCCAGCTGAAACCCATGTCTTGCAGACGTCTGTGTGTAGTGGTTCTTGAAGCACTGACTCCAGCTGAAACCCATGTCCTGCAGACGTCTGTGTGTAGTGGTTCTTGAAGCACTGACTCCAGCTGAAACCCATGTCTTGCAGACGTCTGTGTGTAGTGGTTCTTGAAGCACTGACTCCAGCTGAAACCCATGTCTTGCAGATGTCTGTGTGTAGTGGTTCTTGAAGCACTGACTCCAGCTGAAACCCATGTCTTGCAGACGTCTGTGTGTAGTGGTTCTTGAAGCACTGACTCCAGCTGCAGTCCACTCTTTGTGAAGCTCCCTCACATTTTTGAATGGGTTGTTTCACAATCCTCTCCAGGGTGCGGTTATCCCTATTGCTTGTACTCTTTTTTCTACCACATCTTTTCCTTCCCTCCGCCTCTCTATTAATGTGCTTGGACACAGAGCTCTGTGAACAGCCAGCCTCTTCTGCAATGACCTTTTGTGTCTTGCCCTCCTTGTGCAAGGTGTCAAAGGTCATCTTTTGGACAGCTGTGAGGTCAGCAGTCTTCCCCATGATTGTGTGGCCTACAGAACTAGACTGAGAGACCATTTAAAGGCCTTTGCAGGTGTTTTGAGTCAATTAGCTGATTAGAGTTTGGCACCAGGTGTCTTCAATATCGAACCTTTTCACAATATTCTGAGACACTGAATTTGGGATTTTATTTAGTTGTCAGTTATAATCATCAAAATGAAAAGAAATAAACATTTGAAATATATAAGTCTGTGTGTAATGAATGAATATAATATACAAGTTTCAATGGAATTTTTTCAATGGAATTAATGACATAAATCAACTTTTTGATGATATTCTAATTATATGACCAGTGTGTTTATGAGATGACATTTTTTGAAAAAGTAAAAAATAAAATTCCACAAATATAGATAAAATGAAATATAAAAAAGATACAACATATACAAAAATTATTCAAATCTACGCTACAATTTAAATGAAAACTGAAAATATATAAATAAAGTATATATATATATATATATAAATACTACATAAATAATAAATACTACATAATTTTTTAATTTTGTTAATATGACTGGCGGGTGTGTAGGAATAAACTTCTGCAAGAACTGTTTCTGTGAGATCCAATGTGTGTGTGTGTGTGTGTGTGTGTGTGTGTGTGAGCGAGCAGAGTTTACCGCGATCACTGAAGGTGCTCCAGATCTGCTCTCGCTCCTGAAGCACTGAAGAGCTTTAACAGCGCCTGATCTGAAATCAGTAAAAGTGTTCCTGTCATCGGCTGCAGATGTATAACACACACACACACACACACACACACACACACACACACACACACACACACACACACACACACACACACACACACACACACACACACACACACACACACACAAGCGTAAATACATTTTTATACTCAGGTAAACATACTGAAATCGTGAAACACACACATGGAGCATCAGTGATTACACACACACACAGGCATCAGAGTATTTTTACACTCAGGCACTCACACACACACACACACACACACACACACACTCAGAGCATCAGGCGAAACACACACACACACACACACTCAGAGCATCAGGCGAAACACACACACACTCAGAGCATCAGGCGAAACACACACACACACACACACACACACACTCAGAGCATCAGGTGAAACACACACACACTCAGAGTGTCAGCGAAACACACACACACACACACACACACACACACACACACAGAGCATCAGGCGAAACACACACACACTCAGAGCATCAGGCGAAACACACACACACTCAGAGTGTCAGGCGAAACACACACACACACACACACACACACACACACACACACACAGAGCATCAGGCGAACACACACACACACATACACACACACACACACACACAGAGAGCATCAGGTGAAACACACACACACTCAGAGCACTCAGAGCATAAACACACACACACACACACACACACACACACACACTCAGAGCATAAAAACACACACACACTCAGAGCATCAGGCGAAACACACACACTCAGAGCATCAGGCGAAACACACACACACTCAGAGCATCAGGGCAAAACACACACACACACACACAGAGCATCAGGCGAAACACACACACACTCAGAGCATCAGGCGAAACACACACACACACTCAGAGCATCAGAACACACACACACACACACAGAGCATCAGGCGAAACACACACACACTCAGAGCATCAGGCGAAACACACACACTCAGAGCATCAGGGCGAAACACACACACTCAGAGCATCAGGCGACACACACACTCAGAGCATCAGGCGAAACACACACACACACACACTCAGAGCATCAGGTGAAACACACACACTCAGAGCGTCAGGCAAAACACACACACACACACTCAGAGCGTCAGGCGAAACACACACACACACACTCAGAGCATCAGGCGAAACACACACACTCAGAGCATCAGGCTAAAACACACACACACACACACACACACACACTCAGAGCATCAGGCGAAACACACACACACTCAGAGCGTCAGGCAAAACACACACACTCAGAGCATCAGGCGAAACACACACACACTCAGAGCGAAACACACACACACACACACAGAGCATCAGGCGAAACACACACACACTCAGAGCACAGGCTAAAACACACACACACACTCAGAGCATCAGGCGAAACACACACACTCAGAGCATCAGGCGAAACACACACACACTCAGAGTGTCAGGCGAAACACACACACACACACACACAGAGCATCAGGCGAAACACACACACACTCAGAGCATCAGGCGAAACACACACACACACTCAGAGCATCAGGCGAAACACACACACACTCAGAGCATCAAAACACACACACACACAGAGTGTCAGGGGAAACACACACACACACACAGAGCATCAGGCGAAACACACACACACACACACACTCAGAGCAACACACACACACACACTCAGAGCATCAGGCGAAACACACACACACTCAGAGCATCAGGCGAAACACACACACACTCAGAGCATCAGGCGAAACACACACACACTCAGAGCATCATGCGAAACACACACACACTCAGAGTGTCAGGCGAAACACACACACACACAGAGTGTCAGGCAAACACACACACTCAGAGCATCAGGCGAAACACACACACACTCAGAGTGTCAGGCGAAACACACACACACTCAGAGCATCAGGCGAAACACACACACACACAGAGCATCAGGCGAAACACACACACACACACACACTCAGAGCATCAGGCGAAACACACACACACAGAGCATCAGGCGAAACACACACACACACTCAGAGCATCAGGTGAACCCTAAACACACACTCAGAGCATCAGCTAACACACACACACACACACACACAGAGCATCAGGCGAAACACACACACTCAGAGCATCAGGCACACACACACACACACACACAGAGCATCAGCACACACACACTCTAAACACACACACACACACACACACACACACACAGCATCACACACACACACACACACACTCAGAGCATCAGGCGAAACACACACACACTCAGAGCATCAGGCGAAACACACACACACACTCAGAGCATCAGGCGAAACACACACACACAGAGCGCCAGGCGAAACACACACACACACACACTCAGAGCATCAGGCAAACACACACACACACACACTCACACATCACACACACACACACACACACACACTCAGAGCATCAGGCGAAACACACACACACTCAGAGTGTCAGGCAAACACACACACACACACACACACACACACACACACTCAGAGCATCAGGTGAAACACACACACTCAGGCGAAACACACACACACACACACACACTCAGAGCATCAGGCGAAACACACACACACACACACACACACACACACTCAAAACACACACACACACTCAGAGCATCAGGCGAAACACACACACACTCAGAGCGTCAGGCAAAACACACACACACACACACACACACACACACACACAGACACACACACACACACACACACACACACACACACACTCAGAGCATCAGGCGAAACACACACACACACACACTCAGAGCATCAGGCGAAACACACACACACACTCACACACTAAACACACACACACACACACACTCAGAGCGTCAGGCGAAACACACACACACACTCAGCACATCACACACACACACACACACACACAGGCAAATTACACACACACACACTCAGAGCAAAATTACACACACACACACACTCAGAGCGTCAGGCAAATTACACACACACACACACACACACACACACACACACAGGCGAAACACACACACACACACACACACACACAAACACACACACACACACACAGACACACACACACACACACACACACTTCTAAAGGAATTAAACCAAATCATTCTAATCACAGACTTTGACTCAGGCGTTTCAGAGCCACCAAACCAACATTTGAGATGCTGCGACGCCATTGGTCCACTAATCCAGTTATCCAATCACAGCTAATGTGACTTCAGTGTGAGTAGCTCGTATGATTCAGAGACTCTACGACTCAAACACAGCAGAAAGCGCAGTGAGGCGTCGCCTCGGGCTCGTGCTAACAGGCCAAGGGCGGCACTTCCTCACGCTTGAATGTTAATAACTATATTATAAAGGTCATGAGAATAAGCAAAGGGGAAATGCGCTTCACATCTGGACTCTAATGTTGTATTTGTGAAGGTTCAGTGCAGATGCGGTCTCGAAGCACGCTTTCTTTGGACCCTTCCCATGTCCTGGCCCAAGCAAACAGCCATGTGTGATCGGCCAATTATTCAGAGATTTATTTAGGAACATACGGACGCTGAAGACATCCTGGAAAACAGATTCATTCAGTTTGCACATGAAAACACAGAAATGAAACCCAATGGCACGATACACTCATGACTTATAAAAGCATGAAATAATTGACAACTGCAGAAGATCTCACAGAAACACTGACGCTCTGTTTTTGCATAACAATCTCTCCAGACCGCCTGAAGCCCTGCATGAAATTTTCATTGGCATTTGCTGAATAACAAACCCTTGTGTAAAAAGAGGCTCGGGCTGTTGTTTCCTTCACTGAGTCACACATCAGAAAGCTGAAGGGTTTGGGTTTTGGCTTGCACGGTTTCCCTGTAGTGGTCGTCTCCCGCCGGCGCTCATGGCGCTTCTTATTAGCCGACGTGGGCGGACGAACACCCGTGACACTTAAAGGGACTTTACAACATGTGTAGGGAAAGCACTGCACACTGTGATCATCCACACACAGTAAAAACACATTTACCCAGCACTGAAGGGTGATCCACCTGCCCAATATAAATGTTAAAAAATAATAGATAATTTAAGCAGCTGTGCAAAAAAAGTGCAAAGATCTGCAGAATCGACACCAGATTTATGAAGAGTGTGTACATACACACATGAAAACACAAACTCGTCTCGTCACGTGTGAAAGGTCAAGCGTCACACACAGAAATCATTCACGGACCTCAGAACGCATTCAACTCCGGGATACGGTGTCAATCTCACAAAAACACCACACGACGTAAAAGCAAAACCATGACTGCATTAAAAAAATGAAACGGACCATTAAGATTTGTTCCATTGTGACAATTTTACATTTATTTATAAAATAACTTAATGTAAATTAGATTCAAATGTTTTAAAGTCAGCTGAATGTAATGTATTAATTTCTTGTACAGCCAATTTAAATAATTTAAGAATTGTATTATTATCAAGTATGTTTAAGTTGGGATATTTTCAGTGCATTAACAGCAGTAAATCAAATACTGCTATGATGTATAACTTACCATTTAAGCAATGCAATTTGTTTACACATTAAAGGGGACGAATTCTGCAAAAAATCACTTTTATAAGGTGTGTGTCCACAGATGTGTGTCTATGATGATCCACCCAATACTCGTGTTATAATCTGAGTTCGGCTGGCATCCAGGCTAGTTATTATCCCCATCAATCATTATCAATCCGTCATATTTCCCTCTACTCCTGCGTAAGAGTAGGGAAGCCCCGCCCATGCCTGTTGCTGATTGGCCCTTTAGCATAGACACGCCCCTGAGTGAGAAGCACAGAGATGGTATTTATGTTTTCTCGCTGTATCAGTGCTCGAGTATTACAATGTGTGCGCCACAAACAACACTAATGTTGTGTTGATGAAACAGCGAACACACGAGTAACCCTGGGGGGCGGGGGGAATGACAGGGAAAGGTTTTAGATTTAGTTATATATATATATATACTTCAACAACGAGGGTCAGTAATGCTGGATTTGAGAAATAGTTTCTGAAGGACGGCTCAATCCCAACGCTTCGGCTCTAACTTCATATCAGAACGAGTGAGGATGGACTTCATATTCTGTGAATGTGTGCTAATGTCCTTCTGAATGAGCTGAACGCTGTACGCTAATATGGCTAAAGTTAGCATCGTCTCTGACTGTATTCACTGAGACTGGAGCTGTGCCGTTAGTTGTATAATTGGGTGACGGACGTGTTACGCTCCCACACGAGCACCGACACAACAGTTTATAGATTAATAGCATATGCTAGTTGATGAGCTGAATCAGCGTAACTCCACAACAGCTAACGCTACATCAATGATCCACTAGCGCTTCAGTGTGGAGCTCTTCCTGAGTCTCTCATCTGTGTCGACTCCGGCTCAAACATGTACGGCTGCTGATTAGGGCTGGGCGATATCCAAAAAATATATATATCTCGATATTTTCAACATTTTGACGATATTCGATATATATCTCGATATGTTTGCAATTGCTTTTAAATTAAAAAAAATATTTTCTTTTGCCCCCATTAAAGCAACAAAAACTATTCAGATAGAACCAAATTAAATACAAAATGTTTACGTTTACTGGTAACGGGTTGGGATGACCAAAATCTTAAATCATGATACGAGTAATTTAATATTTTTTGAAATGTACTTTTACATTTCAACTGCTCAGTCTTAATTATACAAATTAACTATAGGCTACACTGATTCTTAATAAATATATTAAAGTTGTTTAGCCGAGCATGGGGTGGTTTTCTAATTTTCGTTGTTGTTTGATGAACATTAAATCACACAGAATATGAGCTCCGGCCCTTTAAGAGCTGCACGGACCCAATACACTGACACACGATTTCTCACACAACTCTGTACGTTCCACTGATTTATATAAATTATATAGATCAGTGGTACGTTCACTAAAGACATACATTACTGTGTTTACCTGAATACTTGCCAGCACGTGCATTCTTACATCTGTTTGACCACTGAAACCCAATAATCCATGAAGGAACTGAATCCCGATCGCATGTTGTCTGAAAGGCGCGCGCTTCCGGTCAGAGTCGGCTGCGCTATTATTTCTCTCATGCGCGCGCATGTTTCTGTTGCTTTCTTTTTCATACGCTGTGCGTATATATTTAACTCTTCTGCTTCCGATGTTTAGTGAATGGTGGAAGCAGAGCTCTGCGTTATCTGGTTATGTTTTTAGGAAAGTATGCATGTTGAATTTTAAATATTCGATATTCACGATATTTTCAAAGTTTTACACAGTCGTCAAAATTATTGCGATAGTATAGCTAATATTCGATATATCGCCCAGCCCTACTGCTGATCCCTAACATCTGTCTGTGTGAGATTGGCCTGTTTTGTTGTTGACGGAGTATCTGAAGCTCGTATAAAGGCTCCGCCCTCTTCTGAAAGGGGGGCGGGGAGCAGCAGCTCATTTGCATTTCAAGGGACACACACCAACTGTGTTTTTGCTCACACACAAATAGGTGCAAATTTGACGCTATAATAAATGATCTGGGGGTATTCTGAGCTGAAACTTCACACACACATTCTGGGACACCAGAGATTTATATCACATCTTGTGAAAAGCGCATAATATGTCACCTTTCATTTCTTTTGAAATGAAATTTGCTTAATTTTCCAGCAAATAATGTCACAATGCAAACAAAAATAGTAATAATTATATGAAAAATAAAATTGAAATCATTATAAAATGCTATTTAATTTTCTTTCTTTTGAATTTTGAGGAGCACAAGATTCCCCCTTTATATGTCTCACAAAAGAAGTTTTTTGACAATGAAGAGAGTTTCAGAACTGAGTGAAAGTGGTCCTTTTCTCATGAACCTCCAGATAGTCTGGTTCAAAGTGCAGCTTGGCTTTGAGCTCCCAGTACTCGCCCGGTTGGGCTCTATGTAGACGGAGGCGGGCGGTGAGCAGTACACCTGAAGCCTCTCCGGATTCAGGTACTGATGCCGCACATCAAAGTCTGTGTGTGAGCCATGCTTGCAGGCCAAACTGCCCCTGTAAGAGGCCTGCTGGTCCCTCGCCAGGATGTCCCGGTAAAAGTAGTTATCGTCCAAAAGTGGCGAGTGTCTGTTGAGCGCGTCCGGAGTTCCGGCGCTGAACTCGGAGCTAATCGCGGCACTCCCGACGTCCTCATCCGAGGTGGACGCCAGAGCTCGGTTGAGTTCTTCGAAGTCTCTGTAGCCCTCCATTGCGCTTCCCTTGCCGTAGGGGCCGTTCTTCTCGGCCGCGGGCGGGATGTACTCAGACGTGGCCCGCAGACGATCTAGACTTCGGGCCGTCGTCAAAGATTGCACTGGCGCCACCGGGCCAAGCCGCTCAGACTTCTTACGGCGTTTCATTATCACAGCGAACAGCCCTGCCGCGACAAACACGGATAGGATAAAAGCAGCAGCAAGGCGAGTATAAGAACGGAGAGGGGAACCACGGGATTCTGCGTGTCGTAATCCAAGGCCGTTTCTAAAGTGATAGTACTGCCGGGAAGGATTCCTCCGAGGTGGCACAGCGGGAGCGACAGAGCTTTCGGGCAGAGATGAGAAGAGCGAATGTACCGCATATCCTCTCCCGAGAGCCTCGCGGGAGATTCACACGCGACGGTGTTCACCACAGTGCCTGCGCTCAGCTGCTCCAGCCAGCTCTTCATCTCCACAGCGAGACACGAACAATCCCAGGGGTTCTCGAACAGATCGATCTGGACCAGCGCCGTGAGCTCCTCGAGCACGCCCGACCGAAGAGTTCGCAAGTGATTGCTGCGCAGATTCAACCGAGCCAGGTTTAGCCCATCGAACACGCCCGGCGGAAGAGTCTTGAGGAGGTTGTTGTTGAGGAACAGCAGCTGAAGATTGGGCACCTGCTGAAACGCCTCGACCTCAATCTCCCGGATGATGTTGTACTCCAGATACAGAAACTGCAGGCTCTGTAAGCCGTAGAACATATCCTCGGTGAGCCGCTCGATTAAGTTTCCGTTTAGGTAAAGCCGCCTCAGGTGTATGAGCTGGCCGAACGTCCGATCTTGAATCACGGCTATGCGGTTGTTGCCCAAGTGGAGCAAATCCAGTCCGGTGGCGCCGTTGAAGTCTGAGCTGCACACCGCAGAGATGTAGTTCCCCGTCAGGTACATCTTTTTAGGGTTGTACGGCTTGGGATCGAGATCCGAGATGCTCTCGATTTTCCGCTCCTGGCAGTTCACGTTCAAACCGAGGTCTGAGATTTGCAGATTGCACGTGCATGCGTTCGGACAGTCTAGGGGAACGGGAGATTTCGTCTGGTAGGCCAGCATCGGGCCGTAGTTCTGAGGCTTGCTGGAGGACGAGCGAGAGGTGGGTTTGACGCGGAGTTTTCCCGGCAAACGGCTGCTTTTTGTGGAGCGCAGGCCGGTTGAGGATGCGAATCCCACCGTCGCCGGAGTGGTTTTGTAGAGGATCTCGCCACCGTGAGCCGGTTCTGCTCGCAACTCGTATTCGGCGATGGCTCTGCGAGGACACAGCTCCTGCTTGGAGATCTCGTCCAGGTCCCGGCCGTGCAGTCGAAAGGGCGTTTCGCAAACCACATCTCCAACTAAAGCCGTGTAGGATATGCTTTCAAGCCAGGCTTTTAGCGCAATGAGCTCGCAAGAGCAATTCCATGGGTTTTCTTCCAGCTGTAGCTCCACAATGTGACTCAGGTGCTCCAGAAGGCCGTTATAGGGAAGCACTTTGAGCTGATTGCCTCTCAGGTCGAGATGAGTTAAAGGAACAGACTGAAAGATGTTGTTTGGCAGAGCGGAGAACAAATTGTCATTGAGGATGAGCACCTCCAAGTGACGTAAAACGCTCAGGGCTTTGGGTTCAACGTGGCTGATGTAATTATAGTCAATCTGCAGGTACTCCAGGCTTTCAAGTCCAAGGAACGTTTCGTCCTTTAGAACTTCTATTTTGTTATTGTTTAGATGCAGTCTCCGTAACCCCTGGAGTCCGTTAAACGCGCCAGCTTCGATGTCCGATATATCATTGTTGCCTAGATGTAAAATGGTGAGTCCTTCGTAATGAAGGAAGTCGTCGAGCGAGACTTTCTTTAACAGATTCCCTGTGAGCAGAAGATGATATGCAGTGAAGTGTAAAGGCGTCACCTCCGACAGACTGTTAATTCCTCTGTTTTCACAGCCGGCTGTAAAGATCCCGTCTCTTTCCTCACAGTCGCACAGGCCTCTACATATATCCCCGTAGATGTCGAACATCTCGATTAAGCAGAAAAACGTGGCAAAAGACCATATGACAAATATCCACATATGCATGTTTATGACGATGGATGGTGGTCAAGTAGAGATGTGTGCGGTCATCTGAGGAGAGAAAAACACAAGCATGTAAATCACGACACACGCATGCATAATATCAACATCAAAATAAAGAGCAAACTTGGACATATGCCTTCATAAAATGAGTAAAAGAATCCACTGAAATATTTACAAAAACAAAAATGGTTATGTCCTTCCGCTTATGTTGATTCATGCATATTGCAGTTAATTAAAACGTTTGTGCATTAATACGACATTTTTTCTTTTGTGCAAACAAAAAAGCTGTATAGCCACTTGATGCAGAATGTAGAATCCAAAGCAGACGCCGCACTAAACAGTGTCTAGATGAGTCCGTCTCATATTGTGAAAGGTTCAGATATAACTGTAGGCTAACCACTGCCTGCTGTACTCATAATACAGCCCAAACAAGAGATATGCATGGTGGCATCTGTGTTACATGAGACAAACGCCACTGCTTCACATGGGATGTTATCAGGACAGTAGACAGCGCACTAGTATAACAAAGATGCCTTACAGTTAAAAGAGCCAGTTATTTTATAGAAGCATTGCTTGAACGCCTGAAAAGACATTGTTTTTTTGTGTGCTAAATAAGCTAAAGTATGCATTTATGACACTGTTATTCCTGATTTTAAATACACATGTAATTCAGCATATAAAACCAGTGCTAAATGCATGTAATAAACTACATCTCACTACATAAACATGCATATTATCACAAGCTTTTGGTCTTTTCCTGTACTTTCACGACTTGAAATATTGCTGCCAAATGGCTTTACCAACATGGGGTGTTCAAGTCATGTCAGAAAAATCCTGATTATGGAGTTATTACAAGCGGGACACTTTGGATTAGGTTTTTTGTATAAAAAGGTGCATTGCCATTTTGGTCTTAGCGAATGATTTGAAAGCATCTGATGCCGTACGACGTAAACTGATGTAAATAAAAACTTCTTCTAAAATTGGGTAATATACATGTACTCAGATTCGGATCCTCACACTAATTACTAATTACCTATGGCTAATAAGTAATTCCAGCAGTGACTGTATGATTAAAATTAGCATAAAGCGTTCAACAGATAACCAGTTAATTAATTCCACATATTAGGAATAGATTTAAATGAAGATTAATGATACATCACAGAACTCATTGCTTAATCTCTGTAGCAATTGACCATTTTTCTAAGCTTTTAACTTATTTACACATTAAATCATTTCCACTTCAATATCAATATTTAATGTCCATAAGAAGCACGATAACCCAGAGAACAGGGAACGTTCTTCCAGAAACATTAATTGAACGTCTTAAGAACTACCAATGAGTAACCAGCCCTTTCAGATTACATAGCTTTATATGCAAGTTATGAGCAGTCTTAGAAACATTAGATGATTAAATGGCAAGACTGGAGCAGTTTATGCCACTGATCTTTCATCTTTCATCTTTCTTCTCAACACGTACGTCAGCACATTATTAAACATTATTACTTGTTGGAAATCATTAAACGTTCCAAAAGTGACGTTCCCATAATGCATGCGGGAACGTTCCCTTGATGTTTTTGCAAACCGTGTGAGAGAACATTCAGAAATAACGTTTCCATAACTTCATGGGAACGTTATCAAAATGAATGTGCATCCGGCTGGCGATTCGCACAAATGAACCCTCGGTGTGATTGATCGATAATGAGCGAATGCA
This sequence comes from Gobiocypris rarus, assembly GCA_023029165.1. Taxonomy (NCBI): domain Eukaryota; kingdom Metazoa; phylum Chordata; class Actinopteri; order Cypriniformes; family Gobionidae; genus Gobiocypris; species Gobiocypris rarus. The sequence continues at coordinate 52,164,502 of CM040910.1, forward strand.
TCAGATCTGAGCCGAGGCGATCGAATCGAGCACATCGACGCCGAGAGAAAAGTTGAACGACGGGAAACGTCTCTGTCTCTCGCGCATTATCAGTGGCATATGATCCTGTCCGATGTCTGACGACATTCACTCGCTGAATTACTCACTTTAATCTCGAATGGCGACGAGTTTGCCGATAACTTCTGTTGCAATCGATAAAGATTCCCGATCCGTTCATGCACATGTCCTCTGTCTTACCCGCAGAAGAAGACGAGCATCTCATCTGGAAGGATGTTTCCCATCGAGGCGGCATTTACATGTTCATCTCGGTGCCCGGATCCAGTGCAGTGATGATGATGATGATGATGATGATGCTCGAGTAACATGACGAGCACTGGATGTGGGAGGAGGAACTAAACACTCATGATGATGATGATGATGATGAATAAAATCAAATCAATCATATTTCAATGGGAGGGACTTATAAATGTCATCAAGTATTTCTCAATCTTTCATTAAAGTATTAAATGGCATGTGCACAGACTGAAATTTTAAATTCACCAGAAAACATCTAGTCTGTGAACTTGATCTGATTTATAATCTCCAGATAAAGACAGATTTCCAGCTCTTGCTTTGAGACGTTCAGAGGTTTGTCATTGATTCCAACGAGCCACTGCTGGTCTCTGTCATACGGGTCCATTCTCTGAAACTGAGCTGTATAGATCATCTAAAGCTGAATGAATCATCTCTCCATTGATGATGGTTTGTTAGGATTAGGACAGAATCTGGAATCTGAGGGTGCAAAACAAAACCTAAAATCTCCTTTAAAGTCGTGCAAATGAAGTCCTGAGCAATGCATATTACTACTAATAATACATTTATGATATATTTACGGCAGGACATTTACAGAATCGTGGAACATGATCTTAATATCCTGATGATTTCTGGCATAAATGTATAATTGCCCCAGATCTCCCGTGAGACGCAGGACTGCTGTTGGGCTCCGGGGTCGTGTTTGTGAGGTAAAGACGTGTTCGAGCTGCTCTGGATGCTGGCTCTAGTTTCACACCACGCATCATTTACTCATCATCACATCAGCAGCACTTCTGTAATTAATCTGCCAACGTCACATTAGAAGATACGTGCGTTTCACATTCACAGCGCGTGCCGTTTCCCTGCGTGCACTGATTCTGATTCAGTCTCAGATATAGAGCTTTATAGGATTTTTTATGCTTCTGAGGCACTGTTTTCATGGCGGGTTCATCTGAAATCGATTAGAGCACAATAACACACTCTCATGGAAAAACAACTCAATAATGGTGTGACCGTCTTCACAAAATGGTTGTACAGAAAAATAGCATTTCCCCAAACCTTCTGTCTGTATCTGAGTGGCACGTCCTGATCCTCAGATTTTAAACAGAGCAGAATGAACACATTTACTTGCGCCTCAAACAAAAAATATCTTTCAAAGATGTGATGTCATCAAGCTGGAAAATCCAGACTGGCTTTAGCTGAAAGCGCTTGTTGTATCAGCTCTGCACCTTGTAAACATGACTTTGTTTTGCAGAATGATAAAAAAATTGATAGTAAAAAATGCCATTTCCCTCATGAGATTCTGGTTTGACTAGATCAACAGTTCATGAGCAGGGATGGATTTATTGCTTATATACACGATATTGCCAGAAGCATTGTGCTGCTACTCCAGATCCCAGAGTTCAGGTGTTCAATCCCTTCATGGCCACAGGTGTATAAATCAAGCTCTAGGCATGCAGACGCTTCTACACACATTTGTGAGAGAATGGCTCGCTCTCAGGAGCTCAGTGAACTCAAGCGTGGGACCGGGATAGGTTGCCACCTGTGCAATAAGGCCATTCCTGACATTTCCTCACTACTAAATATTCCACGCTCAACTGTTAGTGGGATTATAACAAAGAGGAAGCGATTGGGAACAACAGCAACTCAGCCACGGAGTGAAATCCCAGAGCGGGGTCAGCGCATGCTGAGGGTCACAGTGCGCAGAAGTCACCAACTTTCTGCAGAGTCAATCGCTCCAGACCTCCAAACTCCTGTGGCCTTCAGATGAGCTCAGGAACAGTGCGGAGAGCTTCATGGAATGGGTTTCCATGGCCGAGCAGCTGATCCAAGCCTTACATCACCAAGAGCAATGCAAAGCGTGGGATGCAGTGGGGTAAAGCACGCCACCACTGGACTCTAGAGCAGTGAGGCGTGTTCTCTGAGTGACCAATCACGCTTCTCTGTCTGACCATCCCATGGGCAGTCTGGGTTTGGTGGTTGCCAGAGGAACGGGACTCGCCTGACTGTATTGTGCCAAGTGTAAAGTTTGGTGGAGGGGGGATTATGGGGTGGGGTTGTTTTTCAGGGCTTGGCCCCTTAGTTCCAGTGAAAGGAACTCTTAATGCTTCACCAAGACATTTTGGACAATTTCATGCTCCCAACTTTGTGGGATCAGTTTGGGGGCCCTTCCTGTCCCAACATGACTGCGCTCCAGTGCACAAAGCGTCGCTCCATAAAGACATGGATGAGCGAGTTTGGTGTGGAGGAACTGGACTGGCCTGCACAGAGTCCTGACCTCATCCCGATAGAACACCTTTGGGATGAATTAGAGCGGAGACTGCGAGCCAGGCCTTCTCGTCCAACATCAGTGCCTGACCTCACAAATGCGCTTCTAGAAGAATTCCCATAAACACACTCCTAAACCTTGAGGAAAGCCTTCCCAGAAGAGCTGAAGCTGTTAGAGCTGCAAAGGGTGGGACGACTCCATATTAATCCTACGGATGAGGAATGGGATGGCATTAAAGCTCATGTGCATGGAAAGGCAGGCGTCCCAACACTTTTGGCAATATAGTGTATATTAGATAAAATATGACAAATAAATCAAATGAACACTCAGACAATATTTACTCAACAATTAATTAAACACAATAAATGCCGGATTCCAGGAGATTTTGGAACTGATACAAGGAAGAACAAACCCTTTTATTAATCAGCCAAGTCTACGCAATTACTGGCCGATGTTCATAATCCCATGGCCCAAAACTGGCGGATATACAGAGTTGAAAAGTTTGTTGCAGATGGAAGAACATATTATCTCAGATCTGTGATTCTTTCTATTTCATCCAGGAAAAATCATGCTGTCACCTGGGACATTTCTTATAGAAACATGGAAACACAGCCGTTCTACTATGCAAACAGGACTCAAGTTCTCAGATTAGTTGTAGACCACAGCTCAGCACAGAGATCATGGGCGGTTTTATATTCATATCCAGTCCCTTGAGAATCAGGAGTTTGTGCTGTTCAACATCTGTGTCACATGACTTCTCGCCTCACTTCCTGTTACTGAACGGCTAGAGCACGGCATAAACATAAACTGCCTCCTTATGTTTCCTTTCAAAGCCACCGAATCCAAACTGAACATAAAACAGAACATCATATAACCGGTAAACAGGTCATATTTAGGCCTAAATTTAAGATGGATGTATATTTGAATTGCATATAAATTTGAATTACACAATTTTAACAAACTAGACACATATCTGTCATTTATACGTGAATAAAACAGGTAAGATTTCTGCACTCAAAAAGATCATGGCGTTTATTATTAACTATTGGATTTTAATTTTATTTAATATATAATATATATATATATATATATATATATATATAGTTTTTTTCCCCCAAAATGCATTCATTCAAATTGCTTAGAATCGGCATAAATCAGTTCACTGAGGAACAGTTATGTTTATTCAGATAAATTTGTGTTTAACAGCTGAATTTGTAGTAAAAACTACATTACCCATGAGCTGTACAGAAAATTCCACCAATCAGAGAGTAGAAGCAAGCAAAACATGCCCAAAGATCTCATTAGCTCCGCCCACTCCCATGAAGAACTGCAAATATTTAAATATATATATAGAGCATATTTTGCAATGAACTTAAAATATATTGTCTTTACATATATTATCAACATTTTAAATGGGTAGTTTGATATTCCTTTCTAATTTGTTTATGCAGTTTGCAATGCTTCATGGGATTGTAGTTCTTTCCCTCACTATAGCCGTTAAGTTCGCAGTCTTGTCTGATTTTCAAACACTTTTCTGCTTCTAATCATAGTTTGTAGTGTTGAGATTCTCCTCGAAGCTGATTGGCTGGTTTGGGTCATGGCTTATGACACTTGTTTAAAATCCCAATGGGAGAAATGAATGGAAAAAATAAATCCGGAAAACATGACAAAGTGGACGGGCACTGATGCACTCTACTACAGGAATATGTATTGATATGCAATTGAAACTCTTAACTGAAATGTGTAAAGGGAAGAGAAGCTGTGCGCTGCTGTGATATCTGTTTGCAATATTCAGGGAAAGTCCAACAAAATGAACAAACTCAGAAACATCTGCTTCATAATCACACTGAGAAATAATCTCTCAATCCTGAATACTGACAGCAGAAACAACTCAAAGGGAACAATGGGAATAATGGCAAAGCCGCGTCTGCAAATTCTCACAGAAACACAGAACATATGCATAGATTGGCTCTGATTTTCCCAATTACTACCAGAGGTGGGTAGAGTAGCCAAAATCTGTACTCAAGTAAGAGTAAAAGTAACAATTATAATAGTTACTTGAGTAAGAGCAGAGCCATATAGAGTGAGAGTCGCGACAACTCCATAGACTCCAATGGAACGGTTTTTACAGCAATGGCGGCTCGTGGAGACTCTCAATAGTTCCCGGAAGTAGCAGCCGCGCCATAGAGTTACAGCAGAACAGACCGTTTGTGATGGACTTTTAAAAGCTAAGACGTCTAATCAGTAAGATTTTAAATTATCAGCAGATCTTAATCAAAATAACTTGTACATTAAAGCCTGCTTGTGTAGATTATTCATCATTAAATTAGATTATATTAGACTATAGTGTTATCAGATTAGTCTTGGATCGGCTACTGGATAAAGTTATTATCGAACACCGTATTAATAGTTAAATCTGTTATTTTAATTCCGTTTCATCCATCGTTCTGGAATTAGAGAAAAGGTGTGCAAGGTATGGAAAGTTACATATTAGTTAATTATAACGTTTGGGCGCGTGTGACAGCGGGTGTGTCTAAAGTGGTAAAATGAGGATACCAAGTTTGTTCCTTATTAGGCTACGTGTATTAAGAATACATTTCTTTAATGATAAAATGCATCCGATATACATTCAGTGTTTTAGGCATTGTGATTCAATTAAACTTTACCAGCATTTATTAATCTTTGTTCATGTTAATTTCAACATTTACTAATACATTATTAAAATCTTGTTAACATTAGTTAATGCACTGTGAACTAACATGAACAACTGTATTATGTTAACGAAGATAAACATTACAGTAACCATATATATATATATATATATATATATATATATATGTCACCTGTGTTACGCCAGCTCAAGCTCGTTAAAGTATACAAGTACACGAAATAATACTTGCAAGGTTTTATTAGTCTTCAAAAATACAAATAACTTAATATAACAGTCTAGGGTTCCAACTCAAAGGGAGAAATCAAAATCCAGTTAGGGTGCAGAAAAGGTTGGTATGGGCTGTAAACAAATAAAGGTTCGTAAACAAGTGACTTCTCCAGAGGCTGTCGATCCCCTGGACGAAGCAAAGAGGAGTGTGTCACCCCAAGGTTTTATCCTCTCTATAATTAAGGGGTAACCAGGTAACAGGGGTGTGCAATCTTCCACACCGTCCTGGAAGAACTACGCCACCAGCAGGCGAGCAAGGAGAACGCAGGGTCGTAACACCTCCCTCCTAAAAAAAAAGATTCGGCAACGAATCTAAAAACAAACAAAAAAAAGATCATTAAACACCATCCAGAATGAACACAATAAATTCTGGTGGTCCACAGGAACGTTGCTTTCTCTTCATTCTTTAACACCTCTGGGCCCGAGCTGCAAAGAAAAAAGGAACAAACACCGTAGAAATGTTACGCTCTAGAAAGTGCGTCAGCTATAACATTATCTTTTCCTCGAATATGTTTAATCTCAAGATGGAGCGGTTGTAAATGAGACTCCATCGCATAAGTCGCTGATTTGATTTCTCATTCGATTCAGAAAGACCAAAGGATTATGATCCGTATAGATGATAATAGGTGCAGCGATTGATCCTAGATATATCTCAAAATGTTGTACAGCCAACACTAGGGCAAGAGCCTCTTTCTCAATGGTGGAATATACCTGTTGGTGTCGATTAAATTTCTTAGAAAAGTAACTTATAGGATGTTGAACCTGGTTCTGAATCCTCCTGCAGGAGAACAGCGCCCGCACATGCAAGCACTCGCATCAATTGCAAGACTAAAAGACTTTTCAAAATTCGGAGCTGTCAAAACAGGTGCACATGTCAGCAAAGCCTTACAATTTTCGAAAGCTTGCTGACAGGACTCAGACCACTGAAAAGACAACTTCGGACTCAATAAATCGGTAAGAGGTGAGACTACACTGGCAAAATTTTCGCAAAAACTCCGATAGTATCCCACCATGCCGAGAAATTGTCGCAATTCACGCCGAGTGGTGGGAACTGGAAAGTTACAAATGGCTTCTACCTTAGTCTCAATAGGCTTTACACAACCATTTCCCACTACCTTACCCAAATAGGTAACGGTTGCCTTGAATTCAGACTTAGCGAGATTTACTGTAAGATTAGCTTTTGCTAAACGAGAAAATAATTCCTTAATCTGGTTAAGATGCTCAGACCAGGAGGAACTATACAACACGACGTCATCAAGATATGCCTCACATCCGGACATTCCATACAGTATATGGTTTACGAGTCGCTGGAAAGTCGCGGGTGCATTTCGAACTCCGAAAGGCATTACTGTATACTGCAGGAAGGCGTCAGGCGTAACGAAGGCAGATAATTCTTTCGCACGATTAGTCAAAGGCACTTGCCAATACCCCTTTAAGAGGTCGAATTTACTAACGTAACGGGCAGAGCCAATATGATCGACGCAGTCATCAACTCGAGGTAAAGGAAAACAGTCCGGCTTTGTCACTGAGTTAAGTTTTCGATAATCTGTGCAGAATCGATATGAGCCATCAGGTTTATTTACTAGAACACAAGGAGAACTCCATGAACTGAAACTTGATTCAGCCAGATTATGAGTAAGCAGATAGTTCACCTCTTGTTTCAGCAAATCTCTTTTAAAAGGATTGACTCGATAGGCATTCTGTTTAACTGGACATGAGGTTCCTACGTCGATATCATGTTCTATGACAGAAGTGCGACCAGGGACATCAAGGAAAAGAGAGGGAAAGGACACCACCAATTCAGTGACATCATTCTTCTCTTTCTCTGTCAAATAAGAAAGATGAGAGGACAGGTTAAGAAGAATCTCTGAGTTTTTAAGTCGCCCGTCGACCTTTTCTCGAGAAAGAAAACTCTCATCTTCATCAGCATGCTCTAAGGAATCCCCACTCGTGCTGCGAAAGAGAGGAGACGATTCTGGAAAAGAGTTTACAACACTAACAGTAGCAGAACAAACAGGAGCTATATACAATTTCAACAGGTTACTATGACAGACTTGTACTTTTTTCCTCCGGTCAGGAGTATTCAACAGATAATTATTATTGGAAAGACAGTTTAACTACCCTGTAGGGCCTGTAAATTTAGCCTGAAATGGGTTGGCAGGTAGAGGCAGCAGAGCCAGTACTTGATCACCCAGTTGAAACTCTCTTAACTTAGCTTTTCTGTCAAATTGTTGTTGCATTTTTATCTGAGACTTACTCAACTTCTTGTTAGCGAGCTCGTGCCTCATACAATCGTCGAATCCATTCACATAATCAGAAATATTTTCCGAAGATTGAGACAGTCGCCACTGCTCAGCTAACACAGCTGTAGGTCCTCACTACATGTCCAAACACCAATTCATTTGGGCTGAACCCAAGGCTTTCTTGGATTACCTCACGTATTGCTAATAACATCCACGGCAGACCTTCTTCCCAATCCGCATCGAGTTCCACACAATATGACCTCAAAGGGACTTCAGAGTTTGATGAAACCTCTCAAGAACTCCTTGACTCTGCGGATGATAGGCACTAGAAATATTGTGGTCTACTCGAAGTTGCGCAGGGCTTTTGAGAACTGCTTTGACATGAAGTTCGAACCCTGATCGGATTGAATAACCTTGGGAATTACAAAAGTCGACATAAAATTAGTGAGGGCCTTCAAGACAGATTTTGTAGTGATGGACCTTAACGGATAAGCAGTAGGATAACGAGTAGTCTGGCACATAACGGTTAGAAGGTATTGGTGTCCAGTCTTAGACCATGGTAAAGGACTAACACAGTCTATTATCAAATGCGCGAAAGGAGTGGAAACGACGGAAATAGGCTGCAACGGAGCAACTGGCACTTTTTGATTCGGTTTACCGGTGATCTGGCATGTATGACAAGATCGAATATATTTTGCCACATCCCGTTTTACCTTAGGCCAATAGAACTGCCGCAAGATCCGATCATACGTTTTACGAACTCCGGTATGACCAGCAAGTCCTTGATGAGCCAAATGCAACACAGAGTTTCTTACTGCAAAGGAACCACAATCTGAATTTTAGGTTCTAGAGAAACATCTTTATGCAGGACCACTGTCCGACAAAGCAAACCATCATCAAGAAAGTACGAAGAGGATGGAGCATCAGAACACTTCTTAGACCCTGCTGCAGAAAATAAAGGCTTAAGAGTGTCATCGCTCCGTTGAGCTCTAATCAAATCCTCTCGAGAGATCTGTAACAAAGGAGTCAGAGAACAGTCATCAAGATCAACATTAGGTTTCTCCAGAGTGGATGGAACCTCAGAAGTATCAGCAGATTCTCTTTGCAGCACTGTTGAATCTTTCTGGTCAGACGACAACGAAGGACAGGACTTCAGGTCTCTTTGCTCAGGACATTTAGACACATCAGATCCTTGCTCACCTGTATTAACAGTATAAAAGAAAGTGTCATTCAGTGAAACTTCAACTGGATTTTCAGATAATGGGTTAACCATTGATCGAGTAACTGCACAAGCTGGAAACAAATCTGGAAATTCTCTATCATTTTTAACATCAGATTTCCTAGGGATACCTGCTATGATGGGCGGAGCTGCCACACCACTCCGTCCCCAAACATTCCCACCAGCTAAATCATTTCCCAGAATAAATGTAATCCCAGGGACTGGAAGTGCAGAACGAACACCAACTACTACATCACCAGATACAATAGTAGAGGAAAGATGGATTCGATGTAAAGGTACTTCAACAAACCCCATCTCAAAACCTCGCACTAATACATGAGTTCCAGTAGCAGTTTCAGAAGTTAAAGGCAAAATTCCTTCTAAAAGAAAGCGACTGCGCGGCTCCGTATCTCGAAGAAGGCGTGCTGGTACCGTTTCATTTGAACCAGGCAATGACACATTTCCCCCAGTGATAAAGGGTGTATAATCAACGGTTATACACTGATCAATAGATTTATCACTAGAACTAAATAAATGACAATCTTTCTCATCACCAGTGTCAATAGTGAATGGTGAGGTAGAAACTAAAGCAACAGGTTTCGACAATCTCTCTTTCTTCTTGAGAATAAGACAGTCAGATATTTTATGACCAGGCTTTTTACAATAAAAGCAAACCATGTCTCGTGAGAGGGCCGGTTTACTAGCAGGTTCAGCAACGGTCGCCCTAATATTCCCACTCATCACAGGAGACTTTGTCTTAGGTTGACAGCCAAACTTAGACTTACTCATCTCGTTGGTCTTAGACTGACTGAACTGAATGACCGACGATGGATTAACACAAATTCATCAGCCATGATAGCAGCTTCAGAAAGTGTATTCACCTTGTTTTCAGTGAGATGTGCAGCTACAGCATGAGGAACACAATGTTTAAACTCCTCTAAGAGCACTAATTCTCTTAACTGCTCTTTAGATGTAACTTTCATTGAAATACACCAACGATCAAATAAGTTCTCTTTTTCTCTTGCAAATTCAACATGAGTACATTCATCAACTTTAGTCAAATTCCTAAATTTTTGACGATATGCCTCAGGCACGAGTTCATATGCATGTAACACAGCAGATTTCACAACATCATACTCACCACTCTGTTCCAGTGAGAGTGCAGAATAAACTTCCTGAGCTTTCCCTGTGAACACACACTGTAACAATAAAGTCCAAAAGCTTTTTGGCCATTTCATGGACAAAGCAACACGTTCAAAGTGATAGAAATATTTATCCACTTCCTTTTCAGAAAATGGCGGCACTAACCTCATATTTCTGTGAACATCAAACACAGGTTCACCTTCATTCCCATGCCGTTGTGAAACAGGAGGCACATTAGTTCGTGAAATTTCAACTGTCTTTGCTTCTAATTCTAACTCTATTTTTTTTATCTGAAATGCTCTCTCTTCTCGTTCCTTCTCTAACTGAAACGCTCGTTCTTCTCGTTCCCTCTCTAACTCAAGCTCCATTCTTCTCATCTCTAACTGATGATCTAACTTTCTCTCTTCAAATTCTCTTGCTACCGCTCGCTCTTTCATAGCGCGATCATCACGTTCAGCACGAATTTTCGCGGCCTCTAAACACAATTGTTTCTCTTGCAAAGTCAGTTCTGGAAATTTTGTCTCACTCTCACTATAAACCTCAGCAGGAGTAGACACCAACGATTCACTAGGAGTTACTAACTCAGTGCTTACCTCTATAACTCCTCTATCAACAAGTGACCGCTTCAAAATAGTCACAATAGTTTCCTTCAACCTCTTTTCTTGAGAAGTAAGATCAACATTGAAGCGTTCGGCGATTTGCATCAACTGCTCTTTTGTACAACTCTCAAGCAAAGCTTCTGATGGACACACAAAGAAATCTTCGATCACGAAGACATTTTATTCGTATTTGTATCGCACAATAACACAAACAGAACTACTAGCTAGCACCGTGAGACGCTGTTTTCTGTTTACCCGAAATACAACTCCCATAAGTCACTGCTTCACAAAGGAACTACGTCACGGTTTTACGCCATCTATGTTCATTCACAAAACTTCCAAAGACTTCCCACAAGTCAAAACACAATAAGCGCGAAAAATAAACCGCACTATACCCACAAACGAGTTACCTTTATTTATTTTTGTAGAATGAATTTTCCCTTTATAATATGAGAAAACTCCGGCTCCTAACTCAGAAAACACTAACTAAATCCTACCTGATCTTCAGAGATGTACGGGCTCGGGGCGGCTTTAAGCGCTGAGCTCGCGACAATCAGTCGAACTGAAAGTCGAGCGTACCCCTACAGAGAGTTAATCTCCACCCAGGATAACCTCCAAAAACAAGAAAGGCAAAATAACAAAACAAAACAACAAACAGTGCTCCGTCGGAAGGATTGCTTTCACAATCCAGCTGGAAGCACGCTATCTCACCAGAGTTTTCACTTATAAAAAGGTAATCATTCACAAAAACAAACACACATACAACCCATACTTACCAACGTTTCCTACTCCCATAGGATCCCGGACGAGCCCCCAATTTATGTTACGGCCAGCTCGTTTCGACCGTACATAAAGTATACAAGTACACCGAAATAATACTTGCAAGGTTTTATTAGTCTTCAAAAATACAAATAACTTAATATAACGAAGTCTAGGGTTCCAACTCAAAGGAGAAATCAAAATCCAGTTAGGGTGCAGAAAAGGTTGGTATGGGCTGTAAACAAATAAAGGTTAAGTAAACAAGTGACTTCTCCAGAGGCTGTCGATCCCTGGGCGAAGCAAAGAGGAGTGTGTCACCCCAAGGTTTTATCCTCTCTATAATTAAGGGTAACCAGGTAACAGGGTGTGCAATCTTCCACACCGTCCTGGAAGAACTACGCCACCAGCAGGCGAGCAAGGAGAACGCAGGGTCGTAACACCTGTAACACTATAGCTGTGATCATCAGCTATAGTGTTTTTGTTGTTGAAATTTGTATTTATATTCAGATTTATATTCAGATTGCTCCTGCTGATTTGAGCCAGCCATTTTTTCTCCGCTCCATGCCAGTGTGGAAGCCAAACATTCGCACTCTTTTCTCCAGCGATTGGAGCATCCCCATGCAGCACAGCAAACCATGGCAGAGATCATGCAAGGACAACTGGAGGAAAGACACTTGGCATGCTATTCAGTTTATTAGAAATGTATTCATAAATTAGTTGCTGTAAATAGTTAAAACACACAAAATATGCATTTATATAAGTGTACAAACAGATGTTTAAGTTGTTTTAAACTTGAATATTTTATGTATCATATATGAAGAAGTATTGTAAGAATGATATATTATAAAAATGGCAAGACCATAAAGAGACATCAGAAAAATAATGTATTGCTATTTTCCAGCTTATTGGGACACAAATAATGCAACTTGTTAATTTTTCAAAATATGACTTTAAATTTTTATTTTAATGTTTGTATCCCAGTATAATAAAATGTCATGATAATTAAATTTTTATTTTATTTTAATATTTGTATCTCCAGCACACATTGCTCCTTTGTCGGTATGAATTAATTGGAAAAAAAATAATAAAAAAATGCTTGTTTGGCAAAACAATTGGCAAGCCAGATTTAAAACATTTTTCTCATAACTTAAAGCAAAACATTTTTGAAAATTTCTGTTGAACAGTAAGTATAATGCTTATTTATTAATACATTTGTCTACTGTATCATATTTATTATGCAAAATTCTAGGGCAAATAAATTATCAATATGAACAAAACTTTGCTGAAAACCGTTGTACACAATCTACTTCATGCCTTCTATACTCCGATTGATAGTTCATACTTTTAAAGTAAATGTAAGGAATACAAATACTGTACTACAGCAACTTGATTATTCATAAGCATGAAGTAGATTGTGTACGATAGGTTTTTCAGCAGTGTTGGCCATATTGATAAATTATAGACCCTAGAAATTTGCATATTAAATATGTTAAATATTTAATAAAATGTTTGCAAATGTCAAAAAACAGAACAAGCACACTTCTGGATTATTAAGCACTACAGCATTATATATATATAAGACTTATGAATTATATATTACTATATATAATAAGAATTGTAAACATTAAGATTAATTTCACTTAACGTTAATTCTATTTTTCACGTATTGGCACTGGATGAAGACATCACACTTGACATCATGCTGTTGCTGCTAGTTCAGTGTCTCATTGTGTGGTGCGAGCTGACAATCACCTGTAACCTGTCTATCTGAAAGTCATAAAGATGACATTAGTTACCATGAGATTAGTGAAAACAATGAACAACACGTAACATAAAAACAAAAGCAACCCGTCTCAATCCAAGCTAACGTTAGCCTAAATTATGTTATGGTAATTGTGCACTCTAATTCTCAAATATTAGCGGATTTTATCTTTTAAAAACAACATCGCTGTAACCACATACTCATGCTACATACACATGTCGATATGTAATAAAATTATTGAAAATCAATGCATTTATTGACTATTAATTACCAAAAATCGCAGTTCTGTCACTGTGACTATCAATTTGAATTGCCCACCAAAGCACTTCCTGGAACTATTCGAGGGCTACATGAATCACGTGACTATTAAGCGTTTTGAACTTCCGTTGTCGCAACTCTCACTCTATATGGCGCTGAGTAAGAGTAAAAAGTATTGGATGAAAAAACTACTCAAGTAGTTAGTTAGTAGTTACTTTCGATCTGATTGATTAGAAGCAACCTCTCCATATATATATATGTGTGTGTGTGTGTGTGTGTGTGTGTGTGTGTGTGTGTGTGTGTGTGTGAGAGAGATTAATGGTTAAATAGTGTAAATTAATGGGAGTGTGTGTGTGTGTGTGTGTGTGTGTGTGTGTGTGTGTGTGTGTGTGTGTGTGTGTGTGTGTGTGTGTGTGTGAGAGAGAGAGAGAGATTAATGGTTAAATAGTGTAAATTAATGGGAGTGCAGGGCTAACCAAAGCTCTTTTAAAATAATACTTTGCTCTTATATCTTAATGAGGATTTATGCATTCTTTAGGTAGGAATAAAATGCAATCCCCTTTTTATTTGTATGCATTTTCTACACTTCAGACAGGTGTCTGTCCGGATTAGTGTATGAATGCAAGACGTCACATTAGGCTATTCAATTTGCTTCATTTTGAGAAAAAAAAAGGACATGTAAATGTGCAGATGTGAAGGTTTGTTGTGGACGTGTGTTGTTTTGAGGAAACGATCTGTCATCGCTTGCACAAGAGCGCACATGAGGAAAACACTCGGACGGTGTGTGAAATAGTATTACAATAAGGGAAAAGCGCCCATAGTTACCAAAAGACCATTAATAGTGTTCAAATATAGGCATCATTGTGACACTTACCGCTACATGTTTTTTCAGGTTAGAGCTGGAATTATTATTTTCTGCTGACTTGCTGAGATGTCAGTTTGTTTCGGTGCACACAGCATCGCATTGTGAAACTATTCTATGAAGACTTGAGGCCACGGGTGATCTGCCTCCCGTAGCTCACACACCTTCCTCTGCCTCGGCCATCATCTTCTGACTAAACGCGCGCTAATGATAAGCGGGTGATGCGTAGCCACCTCTCGCGAAGCAGCCTCTCCCACATTTCGCGAGACTTACGAACAAGTCATTATTTGACAGTAGCGGAGGAACGCCACCGAATGTAACGAAGTAAAAGTACAGTTTTTACACAAGAAATGTACTCGAGTAAGAGTAAAAGAACCCAACTTTAAAGATACTCTAAAAGTACAAGTTACCCTAAAAATGTACTCAAGTAAATGTAACGAAGTAAATGTAATGCGTTACTACCCACCTCTGATTACTACACAAACATATGCGTGTAAATATAGATGACACTTTATTTCAATAGTCCACTTTAGTCAGTGTTGTATACTCGAGACAAACATTCCCAGAGTCCACTCGAGTCCCACTCAAAATATTTCCTGGTTATTTCCTGGTTATTTTAACTGATGTTTGATTGACACGTCTGATGATTGCTGATTTTCTTGTGTGACTTGAGACTCCCGTTAGAGCAAAGACTCCCGGTCTCCCGGGTTCTCTCCCACACCTGTGTCCCGCCCCGCTCCCGCTTCTCCACATGTCCGCCTGCCATCCACCTCTAGTGATCCCGCTTTCCAGAATGTTGCTACATTACTTCTCTTCTATTGTCTTTTTATTGGTTTTGGTATTTAACAAATGAATAAAACAACAACAACAACAGAAACAATTAGTAGCAGATGATAGAATAATAATATGTGAATAATTAATAACTGTAGAAAAACAAAACTGAATGGCTGTACACTATGTTATTTCTCAGGTGTTGTTTTAATATATTTTCTGTTTACAAAGTAGGAAAAGAGTGTCAAACCAAATCTCATGTAACTGAATAATGAATAGAGATCCGAAGAGAGCTGACTCTCATCACTGAGCATCCCGACATCATTCCCACTGTCCTCCGTAACTAAAACACTTTCTAAATCAAATTAAGTTCTGATGTTGTTTGTGGATTTTCTCTGGTCTCGGACTCGAATGAGCTGGTCTCGACCACAACACCGAGTTCAGTCACTCATTCTACTAACTCTACCTAACTACGCCTAGCTCTTCCTGAAGTAAGTGCTCGTTCCCGGCGGACTGACTCTACTCCGGACCTGTCGATTGAGGCCAGCTCGGGCGGTCAGTCCAGCCTCAGTGCGGTCCGTTACGAGGCT
>CM040910.1:52185205-52192705 GCA_023029165.1 Gobiocypris rarus
CCAAAAACAGCTTAAAGTGTGAGATGAGAAATCTTCAAACCCCAGATCAAATCTCTGCCGATGTGTTCATAAAGATCTGCTTCGTTCAGATGGGAGTGATGTTCAGACCCAATGCCAGAGATCTGGGATGAGATGGAGAGATCTGGGAGAGATTGGAGAGATCTGGGATGAGATGGAGAGATCTGGCATGAGATGGAGAGATCTGGGATGAGATGGAGAGATCTGTGATGAGATGGAGAGATCTGGGATGAGATGGAGAGATCTGGGATGAGATGGAGAGATCTGGGATGAGATGGAGAGATCTGGGATGAGATGGAGAGATCTGGGATGAGATGGAGAGATCTGTGATGAGATGGAGAGATCTGGGATGAGATGGAGAGATCTGGGATGAGATGGAGAGATCTGTGATGAGATGGAGAGATCTGTGATGAGATGGAGAGATCTGGGATGAGATGGAGAGATCTGGGATGACATGGAGAGATCTGGGATGACATGGAGAGATCTGGGATGAGATGGAGAGATCTGGCATGAGATGGAGAGATCTGGGATGAGATGGAGAGATCTGGGATGACATGGAGAGATCTGGGATTAGATGAAGAGATCTGTGATGAGATGGAGAGATCTGGGATGAGATGGAGAGATCTGTGATGAGATGGAGAGATCTGGGATGAGATGGAGAGATCTGGGATGAGATGGAGAGATCTGGGATGAGATGGAGAGATCTGTGATGAGATGGAGAGATCTGGGATGAGATGGAGAGATCTGGGATGAGATGGAGAGATCTGGGATGAGATGGAGAGATCTGTTATGAGATGGAGAGATTTGGGATGAGATGGAGAGATCTGGGATGAGATGGAGAGATCTGTGATGAGATGGGGGGGATCTGGGATGAGATGGAGAGATCTGGGATGAGATGGAGAGATCTGGGATGAGATGGAGAGATCTGTGATGAGATGGGAGATCTGGGATGAGATGAAGAGATCTGTGATGAGATGGAGAGATCTGGGATGAGATGGAGAGATCTGGGATGAGATGGAGAGATCTGGGATGAGATGGAGAGATCTGGGATGAGATGGAGAGATCTGGGATGAGATGGAGAGATCTGTGATGAGATGGAGAGATCTGTGATGAGATGGAGAGATCTGTGATGAGATGGAGAGATCTGTGATGAGATGGAGAGATCTGGGATGAGATGGAGAGATCTGGGATGAGATGGAGAGATCTGGGATGAGATGGAGAGATCTGTGATGAGATGGAGAGATCTGGGATGAGATGGAGAGATTTGGGATGAGATGGAGAGATCTGGGATGAGATGGAGAGATCTGTGATGAGATGGAGAGATCTGGGATGAGATGGAGAGATCTGGGATGACATGGAGAGATCTGGGATGAGATGGAGAGATCTGTGATGAGATGGAGAGATCTGGGATGAGATGGAGAGATCTGGGATGAGATGGAGAGATCTGGGATGAGATGGAGAGATCTGGGATGAGATGGAGAGATCTGGGATGAGATTGGAGAGATCTGGGATGAAATGGAGAGATCTGTGATGAGATGGAGAGATCTGGGATGAGATGGAGAGATCTGTGATGAGATGGGGGATCTGGGATGACATGGAGAGATCTGGGATGAGATGGAGAGATCTGGGATGAGATGGAGAGATTTCTGTCCTCCATTGACAGGCTAAGCAACTTCCATTGACGCCTTCAGAAGCTCATAAAGAGACCTGATCCGTGCGGATCAGCGGATTATTCAAGAGGTTCTGAAGAGACTCCATGGCTTTATATGAGGAAGGAAAGTCTGACGGGGTTGAGCGACATTAGGGCGAAGAAATGATCCCGGGATTCTCATTAATGGGTGAACTGGCCCTTTAAGAGTCTGAGCGACTGCTGATTTATTCAGAGATCTGACCAATCCCGTGACATTATCCAGTAAATTACAGGTTTATGAAGGGATCACAGAACAGCATGTGATAAACTTTAACCCTCTTATTGCATTCGGCCCGTTTTGACCTGGAAGAGGCACATAAACGTTTTAAAGCGAAGATTTTGTAATTGTGTGGAGAATGTTTCAGACAGAAAAACTTTGTCCAAGAAAATATTGATATCAGTTAATATCTTGAATTAAGAAAGATCCCTTCGGATCGTATCCCTGGAGCACCTGAAGTGTGTTTGGCATGGTGTGCTGATGAAGGGCCGTCTGAGCTAGACTCTTAGAGATGAGTTCTGAAGAAGGCCTGTGGTTAGTTCGGCTTCTCTCCGACCTCTGCCAGAGGAAACTATAACCCATTTCAGCCCGTATTGATCTTCTAGTGCTGCTGCCCTTCATATCCCATTGGAAATCTGTCATACGGGATGAGCAGATCCTGACAGACGGATGATGTGAACACATCCCTTCAGGCCAAAGTCACATCAAAGAGTTTTCCTCTGAAGGGACAGACAGCTGCATGCTTTACTCTGCCCGTCATATTAAAGATCTGGATATGATAAGAGCAGCCATTATTATCATCTTTATCTCAGACATGAGCCAGAAGCAAATCTCATGTAAAAGTATCGTTTGAAGTTGTTATTAAAACATATTGTTGGACTGTTTTACTGTAAGTCACGAGTTCATGTTTAATTCAACGTGAGTTTCAAATTAAACCCTGCACATTTGTTTCTTCCAAACCATCTTAAATCTTGATGTTTTCTGAAATGAATCAGAATGAAGTGAGTTTGAGCAAATATCTGCCAGATGATCTAGCTTTCCCTTAGTGTGACTCCTCTGATTTGCTCTAGTTTAAGCACAAACGCACTCATTCTTCATCAAGTCTCCTCCAGTAATCGAGACAGAGACGGACTCAAGTCTTGCTCATAATCTGTGATTGTGTGTTATATCTGATGATGGCCATATAATCTCTCACACAAGCTCTTTAGCGGCACTAATGCGCCTGATTGAGTGTCTTTTAAAGCCTCGCTCTTAGCGTGTTATTGTAATCCAGACCCGGCCATGTGTTCCCAGTCAACACGTCTGCGGGTCACATGACTGTCCAGCTAATCCAGCCATCACACACACGCACACTAATAGACTTCAAAGTACTTTATTTGGGTCACCGAGGTGAGAACATTATATACAATTGAGAGAGGATCAAATACACAGAAACTCTCAAACGGGGTTTTAGAAGAGATGTAAGTTACACATAATCAGAATCTGTTCAAACTCTTAAATCCCGATGCTTTTCCTAGATGAGTAACGGGACATCATCTCTCGTCTTCTGGGGATAATGCAGTGAGTTTCTGCTCGTTTCTGTCCAGGAGGGTATTTCTCTTACACTTGTTTTAAGCACAAACTCACTATATTCAGATTTGTTTTGCAGTGTATATTCAAAAACAGTTAAAATATAAATATGTGGGAATAAACAGCATCAAATTCACGTATTGTTTGTTTAATTGACGTGCAAACTCATGCCTAACAGTATCTATAGAAACTAATCTGGAGAAAAGTCCATCATTTTTGGTGAGTCGTGGCACAAAAACCCGTTTTCAGTCAGAAGAACATTATATACACAATATACAAAATATGTACAAGAAATAATTTAACTTTCACAGGCCGTTCTCATATAAAACATGCTTCCATGCGTTACAGTAAACCAGCACTGCAAACATGCTCTTCTTTTCCAGCAGAAATATCAGGACGCATTTACAGGAGCAGAAATCACTGAGAGGAACAAATCAAATGAGTTTGAGCTGAAAACCAGAGCAAAAATCTGCCAATGGAATCAGAAACACAACCGTTCTCCGTTTGAATGGGCAGATATTTGCTCGTTTCCCTCCACTTTGAAAGACTTAGGCCTGGTTCCACAGACGGGGTTTAGATTAAGCCAGGATTAGGCCTTAGTTCAATTTATCATTTAAATAGCTTTTATAGACGTGCATCATTACTGGTGTGCAGTGTGGGAAGCTTACTGTGAAAGTAATGCATTATAAAACTGAGTTACTCCTTAAAAGTAACTAATTTGGTACTTACTTTTTAAGAAAAGATGTGTCTGTATTTACTCAACATGAGGACAGGAGCGGCAGTCAATAAATGGGAAGCGTTACTAACTCAGTTATTTAGTTTAAAATGATGTGTTACTTGAAAAAAGTGACTTGAGTTACTTTTGAAGTGTTAAGATCTGCTTTCAAATAAAACGGCTTAATACGCCTCGTCTGTGAAACCAGCGGTAATCTCTCCAGTCATCTCCCTTCTCCAGTATTGGGTTGTTTTAACCCAGCGATTGGGTTGTTTTAAGCAAACATTTAACCCAACCGCTGGGCTAAAACAACCCAATTGCTGGGTCAGTCCATTTTCAACCCAACTTGGGTTGTTTTTTACCCAGCATTTTTTAGTGTGTGTTTGGATGTTGGTGCCGGAGGACGGAAGCTCTGCTGGAGGGGTTTAGCTCGGTCCGATTGGACTGGTCTCTAGAAGGTGGTAGCGACTTCAGACGCAGCTGATGCTAGCACGGCTTGAGTTTGCTCTTCCACCCCGGGCCTCGTCCTCCTCCCCTGATGGGCTGAGTATGAAGGCAGCGTTCCTGTCCGGGAGAACGTGTGCATGGGTCCGCTCAGCGTGTTCTGGCGGTGGGCTTCTCTCCAGGCGTGGGCGGGTGCGGGTGCGAACCCGATGGTGTAGGCACTGCCCGGGGGGGCGATGTCACGGGTCTGGACGATGCCCCGCTTCCAGTCTCGGCCGCTGAAGCAGACCTTAAACAGAAAACCACACAGGCATTGAAAGCACTGCTCTCTGAAGAGCTCATGTGTGAAGTCCTGCAGGAGAAGCGGACGCACCTCTGGCCAGCGGCTGGAAGGTGGTCAGGCCTCGCCTCAGAGCTGCTCCGCTGGTGTCCGAGTCGCTGTCGTTGGAATCGCTGTCTCCTTTACCGCTGTCCTTCACGCTCAGCTGATCCGTGTTGCTGGTGCCACTGCCAATACCATCACATCTGTGAGAAGAGCACTCAGCCTGAGTATTGATGATCTGTCACACAGCAGAACTCTACATTCACCGGCACATGACCTACTGTAAGAGAGACTAAACCCCACGGGAATAACCACAGATCCATAAACATTCTCAACACAGATGATGTGTATTGGTTTCAGAACTATAGCGCGGCCCACACGTATTTAAACATGGAAATAAACACTAAAGTTATAACGCAAGGAAAAGAGATTCATTCCTATGCTGATGATGTAATTTGAACACTCGTTTTAAATTATTTAGCAACTGTAATAGTTTTAGTGATAATTAAGTCGGAAAAATGCAAAATAAAAGCATTAGTCTCAAACTTTTAGCCCTTATGGCATCTTCTATGAGTATTTATTAATATTAAACTATAGGCTATTTTTTATTTTAAAAGTCACTATAGTAATAATTACTAAAGATGCTGTGTATAATTCCTGTGATTTATCATCATTACTCCAGTCTTCAGTGTCACATGATTCTTCACTAATCATTCTCATCTGATGATCAACACACATTTATGATTATTATCAGTTCATATTTCTGTGGAAACTCATACATTTGATTTCTCAGGATTCTTTGATCAATAGAAAGTTCAAAAGAACAGCATTTATTAGAATCTTTTGTCACATTATACATGTGACTTTTGATAATAAAAGTCTTAATGAACAAAAGCATTAAATTATTTAAGTTTTTCCCCCAAAATATTATTGCTCACCGAAAACATTTACAATGTTGCAAAAGCTTTCTATTTCAGATAAATGCTGTTTTCATGAACTTTCCACTCATCAAAGAATCCTGAGGAATCAAATGCATGAGTTTCCACACAAATATCAACACTGATAATAATCATAACTGTGTGTTATTGATCAGATCCTCATATGAGAGTGATTAGTGAAGGATCATGTGACACTGAAGACTGGAGTAATGATGATAAATCACACTGCACTATATATTGAGCAGAAGAGACTCTTCCAGAAACAAAACAAAAACATTCTGTGTGCATTCAGTTAACCCCAAACCCAAATCCTATAGTTAGTACGCATTACTCAGCACTTAAATATATAATTAGAGTGTAACCCAAGCAGGTAAACACCTAGAGCTGCTCCTCACCTGCGCTGCAGACAGTATTTCTCATCTTGCCATAGGAAGGTTTGTTCAAAAGGTTTGCAAGGCAGGAACAGCTGAGAAGACAAAAGCGCTCAGTTCATATGCTGACATAAATACTAATGTGCATCAAAACCGCAGAAGTTCAGCAAACACCCCTCACCTTTTCCTCAAACTCCAGGCTCTTGTCTTCATAGAGGCAGGGCTGCATGGAGTCGCTCTCGTTCCTGAGGAGAGCCGCGGGGCTGTACGGGCTGGAGCCGGAGGGGCCGCTCTTCGACAGCGGGGTTGATCCGCAGGCCGTCTCCCGGCTCCTCCGTCTGCGCTTGATGGCGCAGGTGATGGTGAGGACGGTGATGGCTGTGAGTAACAGCACACAGCATCCGGAGAATCCCACGACCAGCGCGCTCCAGACGTCGAAGCCGAGAGTCTGGCTGTCCTCCGGCCGGAGCAGAACCAGCAGCCGGTCCTCCTGCGCAGCCGTGTCCGTCACCAGGAACCGCACGCTAGCAGCTCCGGAGCGCGGCTCTCTCCCGCCGTCCACCACCGAGACCTTCAGGAGCAGCACCTCTCCACAGGACGCAGCCAGCCTGCGCCTCAGCAGCACTTCCCCACTCGTTCTCCCAATGGAAAACAGCTGCGTCTCATCTTCCAGGATGTGGAAGCTGAGCTCTCCGTTGGCCCCGCTGTCTTCATCCCGCGCTGTGAATCGCAGCGCTAAATATCCGGCGGGCGTTGAGCGGGAGCGGGACGTCGGCTGAGTCGTTCCGTAACACCGGATACGTAAAATAGGGAATGTTATCGTTCTCGTCCACCACCCGGATCTGTATGAGAGTCGTGCTGGACAGCGCTGGGAAGCCTTTATCGCTGGCCCGGACCTTGACCTGGAGCTCCTGCAGCGTCTCGTAATCGAAGGATCTCAGCGTGTACAGAGAGCCGGAGTTAGGCTCGACCGACACGAAGCTGGACAGCGCAGACCCGTCGGGGGTTGTGCCGTCGATCAGACTGTAGGAAACCTTCCCGTTTTTCCCAGCGTCCAGATCCCGTGCGACGACCGTAGTCATGTACGACCCGGGGATGTTGTTCTCCATCACGGAGACCTCATACGTGGGCTTGCTGAACAGCGGGGCGTTGTCGTTCTCATCCGTGATGCGTATCGTGTAGTGCTTGAGGGTTTTAAACGGAGGCGTTCCCAGATCCTCGGCGATCACGGTGAGGTTGTACTCGGGAATGGCTTCCCTGTCCAAGCTGGCGGTGGTGAGGATCATGAAGGTGTCGCTGTAGGCTTGCTGCAGCTTGAAATGCTCGTGTCCTTCCAGAGTCGTGCGCACGTATCCGTTGGGTCCCGAATCTCCGTCGGAGGTGCCGACCAGCGCTACGAAGCTCTCCCGGGCCGCGGCCTCCGTGATAAAGGCCA
>CM040910.1:52197705-52222705 GCA_023029165.1 Gobiocypris rarus
GTAATATTCTCATTTCATAAAAATATTTCTTATCAAATGTTGAAAAAAGTTGCGCTGCTTGTTTAAATTAATCCTATTATTGATCAAGATCACATTAATCTGGTCAAAAGTGACATTTAAAATGCTACAAAAGATTATATTTTTGAACTTTCTGCTGATCAAAGAATCCTGAGAAATCAAAATGTTTCCAAAGAAATATGAACGGATAATAATCATAAATGTACTTAATTTCTATCCAAAATGCCCAAGTATTTGTATGAAGATAATAGTGTTGTCACGATACCAAAATTATGACTTCGATCGATACCAGACTAAAATACTTCGATACCGATACTAAATCAATACCACAGTCAAAAAAACACCCGGTAAAAGTAATTGAATATGACAACAGAACTATTTATTCATAGTTTTATTTTTATTTTAAACTAAAAACTCACTTGGCCAGCATGTTCCTGCCCTGGTTTTTGACCATTTCTTCTTATTGCAATTGTTTTATTTTATCTTTGTTTTTAAAAATAAGCTAAAAATGCAAATTACAAACAATATGACAAAAACAGTGCTTTATGTTTCAGCTACAGTGGGTCTATTTAACATTAACAAGTCAAGAAAGAAATTAAATAATAATAAAAAAAATCTGCTTAGTCCTCACTCAATAAATTAACTATAAGATACCCTTTCAATATTTTACCATCATTTGTATAAATGCTAAAATGATCAAGTACTTGTGAATGATCCCTTGAAAAAAATCATAACCTTTGTTTTCTGTGAATTTAAAACCAATTTTGATCTCACAAAGGCACTCTGCACTGCCTGTGTTATGGGAGCAAGTGTTTAAATAATACTATCATCAGCATAAAAGTGTTTTTTTGCAATATCTGCATATCAGCATATCTGCAATGTATTGAGGTCCTAGGCTATTGAGTGATTTATACCAGTAATAATACTTTAAACTCGATCCTAAATGTAACTGGAAGCCAGTGTAACGACCTGAGGACTGGCGTGATATGGTCATATTTTCTTGTTCTGCTCAGAATCCTGGCCGCAGCGTTCTGTATGAGCTGCAGCTGTCCAATGGTGTTTTTGGGAAGGCCGGTTAGAAGACCATTACAATAGTCCACCCTGCTGGTGATGAAAGCATGAACGAGTTTCTCTAAGTCTTGCCGGGAAACAAAGCATCTGATTCTTGATATATTTTTCAGATGATAGTAAGCTGATTTAGTTATTGCTTTGACATGACTATTGAAACTCAGGTCTGACTCCAAAATCACACCAAGATTCCTTACTTGATTTTTTGTTCTTAGACTTTTAGCCTCCAGATATGCGTTCACCTTGAGAATTTTATCTTTGTTTCCAAATGTAATGATTTCAGTTTTGTTTTTGTTTAACTGAAGATAGTTTTGGCTCATCCAACTGTTAATTTCATCAATGCATTTGCACAGGAGTCAATGGGGC
Source organism: Gobiocypris rarus (assembly GCA_023029165.1). Classification (NCBI taxonomy): domain Eukaryota; kingdom Metazoa; phylum Chordata; class Actinopteri; order Cypriniformes; family Gobionidae; genus Gobiocypris; species Gobiocypris rarus. The sequence goes on from CM040910.1 coordinate 52,199,158, forward strand.
TATAGCCATTAGGTGATAGTGCTAGTAGATCTGGGTGTCAGCAGCATAGCTGTGGTAAGCCATTTGGTTCTCTCTCATTATTTGGCTCAGTGGCAGCATGTACAGGTTGAATAGGAGTGGTGCTAGAATTGACCCTTGTGGGACTCCATCATGGATGTCCAGTCAGACTTATGGTCACCTATACTCACATAATAACCTCTTCCTTCTAAGTACGACCTGAACCATTTAAGGACCATCCCAGAAAGTCCGACCCAGTTCTCCAGCCTGTCAAGAAGTATGTTATGGTCAACAGTGTCGAATGCGGCACTGAGGTCGAGTAGCACCAGAATTGATGTTTTGCCTGTATCTGTATTGAGGCGAATATCATTTATGATCTTTATAAGTGCTGTTTCTGTGCTGTGATGTGGTGGAAACCAGATTGAAAATTGTCAAAGTATCCGTTTGAGCTTAAGAATTTGTTCAGCTGACTGAAGACAACTTTTTCAATGATCTTGCCTATGAAGGGAGATTTGAGATTGGTCGTAGTTGTTCAATATGGAGTTATCCAGATTTCTCTTTTCAGAAGAGGCTTAACTACTGCGGTTTTAAGGGAGTTTGGAAAATTCCCATTGAGAAGTGATGAGTTTACCACTTCTAGCAGATCTGCTTCTAAACAGTTAAACACACTTTTGAAAAAGAAGTGGGAGTTTGTCAAGGAGGCAGGTTGATGTTTTAAGGTGCTGTACCATTTCTTCTAAAATTTTATAATCAATCGCTTCAAATCAGACATAGTAACTTTGAGGTTGTGGTTTGATCTGACTGACCCCAAAGCAACTCACGGATGTGCTGATCGCCTTCCTGATATTATTTATTTTCTCTGAGAAGAAGGAAGCAAACTCACGGCATTTGCTGTCAGAGAGCATTTCACTGGGAATGTGACTCGGGGGGTTTGTCAGTCTCTCTACAGTAGCAAAAGAGTGCGCGTGTTGTTTATGTTTCTGTTTATAATATTTGAGAAGAAGGTCTGTCTAGCCTTGCCTAGTTCCACATTGAAATCATGAAGGCTGTCTTTATAGATGTTAAAATGGATTATAAGTTTTGTCTTCCGCCACATGCGTTCAGATTTCCTGCATTGTCTTTTCATTATTTGCACTGCCGTTGAGTTTCTCCAAGGTGTATTAAAGAGATTTCACTCTTCTTTGTGTTAGTTCTGGCAGTTTTACAAAACTGGGGAAACTGCATTTTGATATTATGGACCCTTGTCATGGAATAATTTGCAAAAAGATTTAAAACTAGAGAAATTGGTGTCTATCTGTGAATTTAAAGGCATCATAAAGAAAGTGGAGGCATGTGATTGTTTTTGTTGAGAGGATTTTCTGTTTTAATATTTCTTTTTATTTTGTATTTGTTGTAGTTTAACATGTTGGCAAAGTCTCTCTTGTATGAGTCTCAATGAGACTTCCTGGTAAAATAAAGGCAAATAAATAAGATAAATAACACGGGCTGATAGGAACGCAATTATGACTCTCTCGCACACCATCATTTGACTTTATTAATCACTATCAGTCACTATCAGTAAAAATACATATACATACAGTAAATCAACTTAAATAATGCAACAATAATGTCATTTTGCATGCATGTGCTGGATTGAAACGGCATGGATGAATCACATATAAGCTTCCCAGAGGGAAGAAGAAAAATGCTTCTGCGAGACATTAATGAGGTTACTTTAACATTAAATGGAGACTTTTTCTTGAGTCTCCTGTTTCTCACGCTTGTCTCCTGAAACACTCTCACATTGCTCTCCTCTGTAGTTTTAGACGAGACCTCAGTAAATAAGGTTAACGTTACTCTTAAGTGTTGATTCAATAAGAAAGCTGTACAGTTGATGTGCATAGGGCAAATGTGAGCGCGAGTCTGGAGCTGAAGAGAATAATCTGAGTGTGTGATGTTGCTGAGATCTCCATTGTGAGAGTGCTATTGTCTCAGTTTTGTTTAGGAGAAGCACTTGAGATGCTAAAGAGATCTCACTTCGGATCTTTCTCTCCTATGGGTGAGCATTAGTGTCGTTTGGCAGAAAGGTGTGTGAGTCTGAACACACAACAGCGCCACCTTCAGGCTCTGAGACGTGAAGCGCTCTCACTGATTAATGAAATCAGAGCATAATCACATTAGGCAGTGTCGCCATTTATGTCTGTCCATCCGCAGAATATAAGAGCCTTAAGATGATCATCACAACGCTTGTTATAGCATTCAAAACTTATGATCTTCCAACACCGGACTTGATGGGTCAGTAATCGTCTGAATCCTGAAGCTCATTTAGGCTGCACTTGTTTTCTTGCTGTCGAAGTGAAGTTTCAGAGTGAATGAAATAGGACTGAATTCTTCCTATGGGAGCAGGGATGTTGTTCTTCTCTTTTTGGCGCTCTCCTTCATCCAGAATCCACGCATATGCCGAGAGATCTCCAGAAGTGAGAATATGAAGTCTCTGGCTTGTCACACACTGTCAGCGAGTGCAAGCAGGAAAGATTTGCTAGGCAAAGACCAATTACAGTAATGAAATGCATGACATATTTCTTTCATTATTTAATGCAAAATTAATTAGTCTATTAGGATACACTTGAATTATACACACATTCTCTGTAATTGGCTCTCGATGGAATTACACCCGCAGAAGCAGATGTAGGCCAGCTGAATACAGATGTATAATGCCATATCGCTCAAAGCCCTGATTGAATTATGGAACTGAGACTGCCATCAATTTTGTATTGAATATTTAGAGCGCAGGAACAAATTAAAAGAGACTTTTCATACGGGGATGTTTGAGTCTCCACAGGCTCTGGCCCATTTTCCACAGCATCGCCGGCTGTGTGCCGCAACCACATCAACTCCGAGCGGGAGGAATAACGAGACAAAAGACACATGATCAATTCATGCTCTCCTTCAAGGACACGCATGTATTAACATCTCAATTCATCAAGTCTCTCACAAGACCTTATAGGGCATTGGGCGAATCACTGTAAGAACAGGTTTGTTTCATATTTATCCCTAAAAATGCTAAATAAGAAGTTACATTTTGCATAAAGAAAGCCTATTTTAGGAACATTATTTTCATGACAATTATGTAGTCACTCAAAAATTCTCAATACTATAATGCAGTGCAAACTTAAAGAATATGAATGTATTTAATTAATGGGAATCGATGGAAGCTTATATGTTATAAAGTTAAAATTACTGTGGGATATAAAGTCAGAATTAATAAAGTCAGAATTGAGTGATATAAAGTCAGAATTATTGTGTAATATAAAGTCAGAATTAATAAAGTCAGAATTGAGTGATATAAAGTCAGAATTATTGTGTGATATAAAGTCAGAATTAATAAAGTCAGAATTGAGTGATATAAAGTCAGAATTATTGTGTGATATAAAGTCAGAATTAATAAAGTCAGAATTGAGTGATATAAAGTCAGAATTATTGTGTGATATAAAGTCAGAATTAATAAAGTCAGAATTATTGTGTGATATAAAGTCAGAATTATTGTGTGATATAAAGTCAGAATTATTGTGTGATATAAAGTCAGAATTATTGTGTGATATAAAGTCAGAATTATTGTGTGATATAAAGTCAGAATTATTGTGTGATATAAAGTCAGAATTGAGTGATATAAAGTCAGAATTATTGTGTGATATAAAGTCAGAATTATTGTGTGATATAAAGTCAGAATTGAGTGATATAAAGTCAGAATTATTGTGTGATATAAAGTCAGAATTGATAAAGTCAGAATTGAGTGATATAAAGTCAGAATTATTGTGTGATATAAAGTCAGAATTGAGTGATATAAAGTCAGAATTATTGTGTGATATAAAGTCAGAATTATTGTGTGATATAAAGTCAGAATTGAGTGATATAAAGTCAGAATTATTGTGTGATATAAAGTCAGAATTATTGTGTGATATAAAGTCAGAATTGAGTGATATAAAGTCAGAATTATTGTGTGATATAAAGTCAGAATTGATAAAGTCAGAATTGAGTGATATAAAGTCAGAATTATTGTGTGATATAAAGTCAGAATTATTGTGTGATATAAAGTCAGAATTATTGTGTGATATAAAGTCAGAATTGAGAGATATAAAGTCAGAATTATTGTGTGATATAAAGTCAGAATTGAGTGATATAAAGTCAGAATTATTGTGTGATATAAAGTCAAATTATTGTGTGATATAAAGTCAGAATTATTGTGTGATATAAAGTCAGAATTGAGTGATATAAAGTCAGAATTAATAAAGTCAGAATTGAGTGATATAAAGTCAGAATTATTGTGTGATATAAAGTCAGATTTGAGTGATATAAAGTCAAATTACTGTGGGATATAAAGTCAGAATTAATAAAGTCAGAATTGAGTGATATAAAGTCAGAATTATTGTGTGATATAAAGTCAGAATTAATAAAGTCAAATTATTGTGTGATATAAAGTCAGAATTATTGTGTGATTTAAAGTCAGAATTATTGTGTGATATAAAGTCAGAATTGTGAGATATAAAGTCAGAATTGAGTGATATAAAGTCAGAATTATTGTGTGATATAAAGTCAGAATTAATAAAGTCAGAATTGAGTGATATAAAGTCAGAATTATTGTGTGATATAAAGTCAGATTTGAGTGATATAAAGTCAGAATTATTGTGTGATATAAAGTCAGAATTAATAAAGTCAGAATTGAGTGATATAAAGTCAGAATTATTGTGTGATATAAAGTCAGAATTAATAAAGTCAATTATTGTGTGATATAAAGTCAGAATTATTGTGAGATATAAAGTCAGAATTGAGAGATTTAAAGTCATAATTATTGTGTGATATAAAATCAGAATTATTGTGAGATATAAAGTCAGAATTGAGAGATTTAAAGTCATAATTATTGTGTGATATAAAGTCAGAATTGAGTGATGTAAAGTCAGAATTAATAAAGTAAGAATTGTGAGATATAAAGTCAGAATTGAGTGATATAAAGTCAGAATTAATAAAGTCAGAATTGTCAGAATTGTGAGATATAAAGTCAGAATTGAGTGATATAAAGTCAGAATTGATGGATATAAAGTCAGAATTGAGTGATATAAAGTCAGAATTAATAAAATCAGAATTGAGTGATATAAAGTCAGAATTAATAAAATCAGAATTGAGTGATGTAAAATCAGAATTGATGGATATAAAGTCAGAATTGAGAGATATAAAGACAGAATTGAGTGATATAAAGTCAGAATTGTGAGATATAAAGTCAGAATTGAGAGATAGAAAGTCAGAATTATTGTGTGATATAAAGTCAGAATTTAATGATATAAAGTCAGAATTAATAAAGTCAGAATTGTGTGATATAAAGTCAGAATTAATAAAGTCAGAATTATTGTGTGATATAAAGTCAGAATTGAGTGATATAAAGTCAGAATTGAGTGATATAAAATCAGAATTAATAAAGTCAGAATTATTGTGTGATATAAAGTCAGAATTGAGTGATATAAAGTCAGAATTAATAAAGTCAGAATTGTGATATAAAGTCAGAATTGAGTGATATAAAGTCAGAATTGAGTGATATAAAGACAGAATTATTAAAATCAGAATTGTGAGATATTAAGTCAGAATTGAGTGATATAAAGTCAGAATGAATAAAATCAGAATTGTAAGATATAAATTCATAATGAATAAAGTCAGAATTGAGTGATATAAAGTCAGAATTGTGTGATATAAAGTCAGAATTATTGTGTGATATAAAGTCAGAATTAATAAAGTCAGAATTGTGAGATATAAAGTCAGAATTGAGTGATATAAAGTCAGAATTAATGAGTGATATAAAGTCAGAATTGAGAGATATAAAGTCAGAATTGAGTGATATAAAGTCAGAATTATTGTTATATAAAGTCAGAATTAATAAAATCAGAATTGAGTGATATAAAGTCAGATTTGAGTGATATAAAGTCAAAATTATTGTGATATAAAGTCAGAATTGAGAGATGTAGAGTCAGAATTGTTTGATATAAAGTCAAAATTGTGAGATATAAAGTCAGAAGAGAGATATTAAGTCAGGATTATTGTGTTACATAAAGTCAGAATTAATAAAGTCAGAATTTAGTGATATAAAGTCAGAATAGAGTGATTTAAAGTCAGAATTGTGAGATATAAAGTCAGAATTATTGTAATATAAAGTCAGAATTGAGTGATTTAAAGTCAGAATTATTGTGTGATATAAAGTCAGAAGTGAGAGATTTTAGGTCAGAATTGTGTGATATAAAGTTAGAATTATTGTAATATAAAGTCAGAATTGAGTGATTTAAAGTCAGAATTATTGTGTGATATAAAGTCAGAATTGAGAGATTTTAGGTCAGAATTGAGTGATATAAAGTCAGAATTGTGTGATATAAAGTCAGAATTATTGAGTGATATAAAGTAAAGCTGGGCGATATATCGAATATTAGCGATAATATCGCAATAATTTTAACGACAATGTAAAATTTGAAAATATCGTGAATATCGAATATTTCAAATTCAACATTCATACTTTCTCAAAAAACATTACCAGATGACGCAGAGGTCTGCGTCCACCGTTCACTAAACATTGGAAACAGAAGAGTTAAATATATGCACAGCGCAGTGCAAAGAAAGCAACAGAAACAAGCGCGCATGAGAGAAATAACAGCGCTGCGCCGGACTCTGACCTGAAGCGCACACGCCTTTCAGACAACATGCGATCGGGATTCAGCTCGTTCATGGATTATTGGGTTTCAGTGGTCAAACAGATGTAAAAATGCACATCCTGGCGAGTATTCAGGTAAACACACTAGTGTGTGTCTTTAGTGAACGCACACAGAGTTGAGTGAGGAATCGTGTGTTAGTGTATTGGGTCCGTGCAGCTCTTAAAGGGCCGGAGCTCATATTCTGTGTGATTTAATGTTCATCAAACAACAATGAAAAATAGAAAACCACCCCATGCTCGGCTAAACAACTTTAATATATTAATTAAGATTCAGTGTAGCCTATAGTTCATTTATAGAGTGAAGACTGAGCAGTTTATTTATATATATTTATAAATAAATATATATTAACTGCTCAGTCAAGTCAAGTCAACTTTATTTATATAGCGCTTTTAACAATGCAGATTGTCTCAAAGCAGCTTCACAGTGTTTAGCAGAAAAATAATGCAACAGGATATATTTGATTATCATACAGTAACAATGTGGGCTTTAGATCAGTAATTAGATCAGTAATTTGGTCTATATGGTTAATTTAGTTTAATAATTAGATTTATTTGGAAATATATTTGAAAAATGTGGTGTCCCCAACTGAGCAAGCCAAGCCAGAGGCGACAGTGGCAAGGAAACCCAAACCCCATCAGGAGACCTAATGGAGAAAAATAAACCTTGGGAGAAACCAGGCTCAGTCGGGGGGGCAGTTCTCCTCCGGCCAATTAACAAACAGCGTATTATTATTAAAGTTATTATTTTAAAGGTCAGAGGTCATAATCGATCTGAATATTCGAAAGATCTGAGGCACCACGCCGGAGACGGGTTTATTGAGGATGATGTATTAGCGTAGATGCCATTCTCCTGATGATGTCACGAGTACATCAGGTGTTATGGGAAGTGTTCCCGGTTCCGGCTGACCTAGATAATGCAGCCTAATAATCATTCAATTGAAAAAGTGTTTTATGTGTATGCCATAGTAAAGAGATGTGTTTTTAGTCTAGATTTAAACTGACAGAGTGTGTCTGCTTCCCGAACAATGCTAGGAAGACTGTTCCAGAGTTTAGGTGCTAAATAGGAAAAGGATCGAGCACCTGCAGTTGATTTTGATATTCTAGGTATTATCAGCAGGTCAGAGTTTAGAGAGCGCAGTAGACGTGATGGAGTATAATGCGTTATCACTCTATAAATTAATAGAGCTGGAGAACGAGACAGACACGCTGAGGAAGAACATCATGTTTGCAGTGCATGATGATTTTCATTACTGTATTGCTGCTTTCAATGTTTTTACATATTTTTGCATTAAGGAAATGAGTGTTTGGCTGATGTAAATCAGGAATATTATATATATATATATATATATATATATATATATATATATATATATATATATATATATATATATATATATATATATATATATATATATATATTAGATTTTTGATTTATTTCTTGACATGCTACTGTTAAATAGACCCACTGTATCTGAAAATAACTGTTTTGGTCATATTGTTTGTAATTTGCATGTTTTTCTTATGTTTTATTTAAAAAAAGATCAAATTAAAAATATATTCAAATATGGTAACACTTTATTTTGATGGTCCCTTTTGAACATTCTGTTGACTATTAGTAACTTTGCAACTACATGTCAACTTATTCTAACCCTAACCCTACCAGTCTACTGAAACTCTACTAACACTCGAATGATATTTAGTGGATATTTATGTAGGTGCAACTCTACTTATAATCAACAGAATATGTTAAAGGGACCATCAAAATAAAGTGAAACCAAAAATATTAAATTACTCGTATCATGATTTAAGATTTTGGTCATCCCAACCCGTTCAGTAAACATAAACATTTTGTATTTAATTTGGTTCTATCTAAATAGTTTTTGTTGTTTTTAATGAAATAATAATAATTTTTATTTAAATGCAATTGCAAACATATCGAGATATGATTTTTTTTTAGATATCGCCCAGCCCTAATATAAAGTCAGAATTGAGAGATATAAAGTCAGAATTAATAAAGTCAGAATTAGGAGTCCCTAGGAATCAGTGTATCCACACACACTGCAAATGCTCTTACTCTAGTCTAGTCTTGTTTTCCAGCACAAATATCAGTCAGTGGAGTAAAAATAATCATGTTTTCCCTGTTTCTGACTCCTTGGGCAGATATTTGCTTTTGTTCAAATACTTCATTTTGAGGATTTTATTCAGTAATTAAGTCTTAATATCTCCTCCAGTGAATGTGTCCTTAAGTCAGGATGATTAGATGTTTGAGCTGGAGAACGAGACAGACACGCTGAGGAAGAACATCATGTTTGCAGTGCATGATGATTTTCATTACTGTATTGCTGCTTTCAATGTTTTTATGTATTTTTGCATTATGGAAATGAGAGTTTGGCTGGAAGGTTGTCAATGCAATGCAGAGCCTCTTAGTGGTCTAAAAATCTTGTTTTGAAAATCTTGGCCACTCATTTCTCTGTGACAGCTGCCTTATTCTGAAGGATGATGATGGCCACAAGAGAAGAGCGCCATCTATAGGCCTAAAGCGCCGCTTCTCCTGTCTCTTCTGTATGCACTGCTGAAAGCCTGAGATTCACATCATTTCATTATTTTTGAAAGCGCGGTGGAAATTGTTTCCTGGAATATGTGAATTCACCTCTCACTGAACACAACCAATATGCAGGAACCGCTCTTAATAAAAGTGTAAGTCAAATTGTCATGTCACAAATTACTTCCGATTTACTGAAGAAATTTGAATAATCCAATGTTCCTTATGAATATGTAAATGCGGGCTGCTTTGAAACCCAAAACCCAGAGTCGCAAAACATCTGACTGAACGCTTTAATCCCATTATGCAGGCTAGATTTCATGCCTTAAAATTGCCTTTCACAACCTAAAGGTAAAGAAACAGAATTTCACAAACATTTGCAATTGACAAAAAATGCGTCTAATGCTCCTGAACTATTTGCTAAAGGCCATAGTTATATAAACACCCAAAAAGTTTGAGAACACAATGAAAATCTGGGAAAATAGTTTCATGATTTTTGGAAAACTATGCATGTCACTGGCAAACATTAAAGCAGATTTCTTGGAATACTGTGATTTTACAGCCGTGTGTTCACCATACGAGAGTCTTTTCCAAACCGCAGACTAGCCTCAGACCGTCTGAGCGTTTACAGGAGGAAGGCCATCACGGCGTGAGGAAGCGGTGGTGGCATTGAGCAGGATGTGCTCTGCATTACAACAGATCCCGTCTGGATGATGTCATTGCAGGAATACTCCAGGGAGCTCCAGTAGATGGCAACAGAAACAGAGGGAAACGTCTTGTCTTTTGTCTGGACTGAGATGAGGTAGTGCTGAAGGACAAGTGAGGCTTCTTGCTTTGTTTACACACCATGTGCAAAAGATAAATAAAAAATATAATGTACTTTACATAGTGGTGTATTCATAATTAAACCTGGTGTGTTAATAATTATGTTAAATCTCTATGATCTATTTTATTAAAAGTGCATGTCCACAAAATATCTGACCAGTTGTATCGGTGAATCAGGGCAATAAAATAGAAGACAGACTGATCGCAGGGTCAGAGCATCTCCAAAACTGCAGCTCTTGTGGGGTGTTCCCGGTCTGCAGTGGTCAGGATCTATCAAAAGTGCTCCAAGGAAGGAACAGTGGAGAACCGGCCACAGGGTCATGGGCGGCTCAGGCTCATTGATGCACGTGTGGAGCGAAGGCTGGCCCGTGTGGTCCGATCAAACAGACGAGCTACTGGAGCTCAAACTGCTCAAGAAGTTAATGCTGGTTCTGATAGAAAGGGCTCAGAATACACAGAGCATCGCAGTTTGTTGCGTATGGGGCGGCATAGCCGCTGACCAGTCAGGGTGCCCATGCTGACCCCTGACCCCGCGAAAGCACCAACAGTGGCACGTGAGCATCAGAACTGGACCACGCGGGCAATGGAAGAAGGTGGCCTGGTCTGATGTGATCACGTGTTCTTTTACATCACGTGGATGGCCGGGTGTGTGTGCGTGGCTTACCTGGGAACACATGGCCCCAGGATGCACTATGGGAAGAAGGCGAGCCGGCGGAGGTGATGCTTTGGGCAATGTTCTGCTGGGAAACCTTGGGTCCTGCCATCCATGTGGATGTTCCTTTGACACGTCCCACCTACCTAAGCATTGCTGAGACCATGTGCAGCCTTTCATGGAAACGGTATTCCCTGGTGGCTGTGGCTCTTCCAGCAGGATAATGCTCCTGACACAAAGCACAAATGCTTCAGGAATGGTTCGAGGAGCACAGCGAGTTTAAGGTGTTGACTTGGCCTCCAAATTCCCCAGATCTCAATCCAATCGAGCATCTGTGGGATGTGCTGAACAAACAAGTCCGATCCATGGAGGCCCCACCTCACAACTTACAGGACTTAAATGATCTGCTGCTAACATCTTGATGCCAGATACCACAGCACACCTTCAGGGGTCTAGCGGAGTCCATCAGAGACAAGTCAGCAAAATGGGGACCAATGCAATATTAGGAAAGTGTCATAATGTTATGCCTTTAGATAGATAGATAGATAGATAGATAGATAGATAGATAGATAGATAGATAGAAGATAGATAGATAGATAGATAGATAGATAGATAGATAGATAGATAGATAGATAGATAGATAGATAGATAGATGCCTACATTAATAGTAACACATTTTCATCCATCCAGAAATGTGTTGAGGTTTGTAATGACAGAGTCTGAGCGAGTGGACGGAGGTTAATGACATGCACTGTAATCAAAAGCAGGTGTTCAAAGGGATCATCAAAGAATCGATCTCTGTGTTCCTGTACCGACGGCTCAATCGGCAAGGTCACTGGGAACACAACATAACACCGGGACACATATACTTATGAAAGGCTGAATACACTGAGAGTCTATGTAAAGATCATCCCTACTATACAGCTCATGCCCTATACATCCGTATATACTGCATTTACTGGAGAAGGCTCTCAAAAACTGGTGCATTAAAATACTGCTAGAGCAAAATATGATGCTTTATGTTTTTACATGTGAACTGCAGCAGATTGAATGCTCTTCTCCTTGAGCTCTTGCTGTCAGTGATTAGATGTGTAAAGAACAGGCATATTCTCACATCACTCGGGTCTGTTTTGGTGGAGCGCAGTGGAGGAGAAAGAGAGAAGTGACATGGCAAATATTTCATTTCCACAGATCAGATTGGGAACAACAGTTGGACTAAAGATGCCATAATCAGAGCCGTCGCCCCTGAGCGCTCGTCCCATCTGTCTCCACATTTCCCACATAACTCCTCATCAAAGCCTGCATTCATCCCCGTCATTCTTCTGCAGGAAACCAGGGAGAACCGCTGCTCTCCAGAAAGCGTTATGTGATATGGACCGTGCAGAAACTCACTTCCTGGAGGAAGCAAACGCTGTGGGTTTAACGGGAGCCATCTGGGATCGCTGGCCATTTGGGAGGCTCTTGAGACAAACCTCTTCCAAAAGAAACTCCCATTAAAATATCCTTTCCTCTCGGTTTCTGCATTTGTTCTAATCTAGTCCGTACTTGTAACTAGGCCTTCATTTTGTTGGCTCTTATGATGAATTGGTTGCAATGTTTGCTCATTTTTAAGTAGCATTGAAGTTTCTGCTAAATCACTAAATGCTTGAACACTGTTCAATGTTATTATCATATATATATATATATATTAGCCTGGGCTTTTGTATTTTTGCTTTAATTTTTACTAGTTGTTTTTTTTTTTTATTTATACTTAAATATGTTACTTAAAAAGCTGAGCGATTAATCGTTAATAATGGCGATTCATGTCTATTAAAGGCACAATATGTGCGATTTCACTAGAAGTCACTAGATCAGTGTTATATATTGTGTTACGGGTGTGGAACAACATTAGGGTCATTAATGACATAAATGTGGGTGAACTAACCCTTTAAGAAACATCACATCACACGACCGAGAGTGCTGAATACCATCCCGACTGAACATGTGACACTGACTTCACGATCACAAGAGAACCACAGCACATCTCACAACAACACTCAGCCATGATTCAAAGATTCAACGACTCATTCAAAAACAACTGCCTCACTCCTGAGCGAATCATTTGAGCGAGCGACTCAATGACTCACTCATTCAGACGGTCACCTAGCGTTGTGTAGGTGTAGGGTAAAAGCATTATTCTTTCCAACATTTCTTATTTGGAAATTAAAAAAATATTTAAAACAATCTCTTAAAATTTGTTTTATAATTTTTCAGTGTGCATGATTTAATTTGATCGGTAACAGCCCTATAGTAGCCTGGATGCCAGCCGAATTTAGCCCCGCCCACAAATGTTTTGCTCGGGCAATTCGGTCTGGCCTCGCTCCATAGAGGAGTTATTATGCCTGAACAGAAACTGGACCAATGAGATCATCAGGGCGGGCTTTAGCCGATGATGGACAGATGATCAACAGTAACGTAATCATCCACGCCATCAAAGGCGCTTTGGGTTGAATTTGCTCTTATCCTAAACGGAGAACTTGTTCGTATATGCATTCACCTTCACTATTTCTCTCAGAAACGATGATCGTGTTGGGAAGTACTCTGTGTATCCTTACATTCTTTTATTACAACACTGGCAGAGATCGTTTACACTCATCTTCTTGTAACGTTACTTAATCCAGCGCGCGTGCAGACGGGGTTGCCACGTTTTTTTGCAATGTCGCGCACAATTGCTACTCAAAACTATAGCCCAAAACAATAACTTTCCGGGGGGTTCTCCGGAAAAAAAATGGCGTTTGGTTGGCAAAATTTGTTATTTTGGCACGGTTGCCTGCTAAAATTCGCATTCCTGGGTTTATATAATCACATAATTGGGGTCGCTCCAACCCGCGGACATGGAGAAAAACACGGGCTTGGCAACAGTGCGGTTGAGTTCTGTTAACATGTGATAACTAACGTTACGCGGCGCTCCGCTGCTCTGATTGGTTGTGGGTCTATCCAATTGAGGTCTTTCCTGGCTCGGTTGAAACACGCCCCATAATCAAAGCCCAATGGAGCGGCACCAGACTCATATTCTGACTAGAGTTGAGTATGGCCACGCCAGGCTAGCCCCTCATTTTTAAATTCTAAAATGTGATCAATATATTTAAAACGATTAGGGGGAAAATGCCCTTTATGAAGATTAAAATATCATATGTCAAAGCTGACAGAACACTGATGAGAATATTGCTTCAGAATAAATTATATTTACAACACACAAAAAAAATCTTAACATTTTCTGGACGAGCAAATGACTGATTCTCTGAAGGGCAAGCACATGACAAGGCCTGACCCACCGGAAGTTAATCAGCACCACAAAATACAGTTCATTTGTATTAAGATTTCTTTTAGGTTTCGTAGAGAAATAAAAACTGCAGTGGTGATTTTTCAAGGCCGATTCTGATTTTTTTGACATGCAAATTGGCTAGTTTTGATAGCGGATAATTTTTTGTCGCTTCTTGGTTTAATCAAATGTATTTGTTGTTTTTAGTTCTTTCACAAACGCCCAGTTCAGTGTGTGTTAGTGCTTCTGTCCCTGTCTCTATTCTCATTTCTTTCTTCACTCGGTAATGCTAATGGAGAGACTCTTCTATGCTCCTGCTTATCAGCTCATCATCCGAGGGAGTTATGAATATATTGAACAGCGTGTGTGTGTGTGTGTGTGTGTGTGTGTGTGTGTGTGTGTGTGTGTGTGTGTGTGTGTGTGTGTGTGTGAACACTTTGATCTTTATGTTTGGAGTGTAAGTTTTAAAATATTTTAACCTGCTTGCTGTGCCGGTGTCCTCTGTAAAGGCCATATCTTTGCAATACACACTTAAAACAGGCTATAGTGACCCATCGCAACCCACTGCAGAGATCTCAGAGGGCTCTATGGTTCATAGATTCCCCTAGCGGCGAGCGTTTACCGACACCACGTGACTTTGGCAGTTCGATAGGCGCTCGATCCGAATCAAATGATTCGCGAAAGTGCTTCGAAAGCGCCTTCGTGGGGAAAAGCATGCCCAGTGTCAACATAAGCTAAGTTTATTCACAGTGGCCCGATCACTATATTCTATTTTACAATACTCAAACTATAAAGTTACAACAAAGCTGTGTGAAAGAATCAGATCACTAATGCCCGTCTCCTCAACACGAGCACAAACACAGACGGTCGGTTAAGTCACACAACATCACCTAAGATCGCCACACATACAAAACAACACAAAAAAGGTCGGATTTGCAAAAGAAAACGCGGCTTACCTGTTTTAGAATGAGCCGGAGATTCCCGGGCTTCTTGGATTTGAAAAGTGCGGCCGTTACCCGAGGGTTGATTGACAGCTTGTTTTCCCACGTAAAAAATAAATAAATAAATAAATATATATATATATATATATATATATATATATATATATATATATATATATATATATATATATATATATATATATATATATATATATATATATATATATATTAAAAATATTACATTACATTTTCTTTACATTTACTTTATTTTATATAAACATAAGTTGCTTAAACATAGTTCCCTTTCTAATATTTTCAAACACAAAACTGCAAATTATAGACGGATGTGCTCACACACACAAGCTCACACCTAATTGGATAACACAGATGTCAATCAAACTAATCATGCAATATCCAAAAACACATTTTATTTATTTTAGGATTTTAAATGTTGTAATCATGCTTGTAATTGTATTAGAATCAATGAAACAACAATACTTTAATAAATAAAATATTTGTATAATAACTTGTTGGGTCTGTTTATCGCAGTGGGCGGGGCATGTTCCCGTCATGCCCGTTCATTGGCTGCGCCGCTGAATTGGGAATCGCATACTAGCATTCTACTCTTATAATATGTGCCATAGTTAGGATAGTAAGAGTATGCTCGTCTGTGGTTTTGGGAACAGAGTGTACATGCTTTCTCTGGCTGTCAGTGATTCCGCCTCTTTCCATCGTGACCTCTGGTGTCGGAGAGGTCGTGTCGTCCGGCCTCATCAGTCTCCGCCTCCTCTCCCTCGCTCCCATTCTGTCTGGGTTTCTCTCCATTGGTTCGTTCAGCAGATATATACACTAGACACGTTTCTGAGAGCGATTATATTTCCAATCTGCCCAAAGTGAGCTCGACTCTCCGCATGAGCGCTCCGGTCGCTCCCAGCAGAACAAAGCCTTCTTTCTGATGTTCATCATGTGTGATCTCTGGGAAACACAGAAACATTTGGACATGAGAGAGAATCAAACACTTCATATCATCATATCAGAACAAGAGCTCGTGGCTCGTGTTTCATTCAGAGCATGACTGAGCGGAAAATAAAACTTTTAAAAAATGTATTAACACATTATGAGTCAAGACAGAAATGCTAAATGTTGTTGTGGCTGATGTTTCTTCCCATTCATTTATCACAGTGGAAATTGATTATCAAGTGCATTGCATTTTGCGATACAGGGCCGTGTTATAACTCAGATGAAGTTGACCATGTAAACTGTAAACAACAAGCAAATATAAGTAAAAACATTCAGCACGCACGCACGCTCGCTCGCACACACACACACACACACACACTCACTCACTCACTCGCACGCACGCACACGCGCACACACACACACACACACACACTCACACATTCACACACACACACACATGTTGTGTTTCCATGTTTTATGGGGACATTCCATAGGCGTAATGCATTTTATACTGTACAAACCGTATTTTCTATCCCCTACACTGCCCCTGCCCTAAACCTACCCATCACACACACACACACACACACACACACACACACACACACACACACACACACACACACACACACACACACACTCACACACACACACACACACACATGTTGTGTTTCCATGTTTAGGGGACATTCCATAGGCGTAATGCATTTTATACAGTACAAACCGTATTTTCTATCCCCTACACTGACACACACACACACACACACACACACACACACACACACACACACACACACACACACACACACACACACACACACACACACACACACACACACACACACACACACACACACACACACACACACACACACACACTCACACACACACACACACATGTTGTGTTTCCATGTTTTATGGGGACATTCCATAGGCGTAATGCATTTTATACTGTACAAACCGTATTTTCTATCCCCTACACTGCCCCTAAACCTACCCATCACACACACACACACACACACACACACACACACACACACACACACACACACACACACACACACACACACACACACACACACACACACTACCCATCACAGGAGACATGCTGCATTTTTACTTTTTCAAAAACATCACTTAGTGTGATTTATAAGATGTTTTCCTCATGGGGACCAAAAATGTCCCCACAAGGACAAAAATTTGGATATTGCCATCTTTGTGGGGACATTTTGTCCCCATACCGTAGGATTACCAGTCCACACACACACACACACACACACACACACACACACACTCACACACACACACACACACACACACACACACACACACACACACACACACACACACACACACACACACACACACACACACACACACACACACACACACACACACACACACACACACACACACACACACACACACACACACACACACACACACACACACACACACACACACACACACACACACACACACACACACTACCCATCACAGGAGACATGCTGCATTTTTACTTTTTCAAAAACATCACTTAGTGTGATTTATAAGATGTTTTCCTCATGGGGACCAAAAAATGTCCCCACAAGGACAAAAATTTGGATATTGCCATCTTTGTGGGGACATTTTGTCCCCATACCGTGAGATTACCAGTCCACACATTCACACACACACACACAGACACACACACTCACACACACACTCACACACACACACACACTCTCACACACACACACACACACACACACACACACACACACACACACACACACAGACAAATGGAATATTATATAATATTATAGTATTGAAACAGATCAATACTTATATTCCATTTGTTGAACAACAACTGAACAATGAAGAACTGCAGGTTTGTGAGTCGATGAAAAGATAATAATTATATCATAATTTAGAAATATTTTATTTGTTTACCGGTCATCAATAAATTATGAATAATGAACTGCCATGACCATAATCACATTACCTGCACTCTGATTATGGGTATCTGTAACTGAAGCATAATATTCTGGGAATATGATTATTATTTTACATGTAATCAGTTACTGAATTGAAACATTAATAATATATGATTGAATAACTCAATTCACAGCAACAAAGATCAGGAAACGATGCTCCTCCTCAGCGTTTCTGTCTCGTTCTCCATATCTAAAGAAATGTTTCCTGAATTAAAGGCGCAGTGTGTAATTATTCAGCACAGGGGCGTGTCTTGACTCGTGAGTGGGCGGAGCTTTTATTCTGCCACGAGCGCTTCCGCTCATGTGTGTGTGTGTGTAACGCAGTGCTGTTTGATCATATCACACACATGTGAGTGTGTTAAAGTGATGTTATAATGCTACTATGAGACTCTTGTTCACACTGCAGTGAGCGAGATCATATTAGGCGGTAAAACATGGCACTCTGTGCGGTAAATCAAGAACAGCAGATTTAAACAATCAGACTAACTGTGTGTGTGTGTGTGTGTGTGTGTGTGTGTGTGTGTGTGTGTGTGTGTGTGTGTGTGTGTGTGTGTGTGTGTGTGTGTGTGTGTGTGAGAGATAGTGTGTGTGTGTGTGTGAGAGATAGTATGGCATGTTTCTTTAGAAATATCAGGACACAAATGTATAATAATGACATGGGTAAGGACACAGGTATTATAAAAGAGGGTGAAATAAGAGGACGTTCCCATGTCCATACACTTTTCAAAATGCTTGGTAATCACACAGGATGAGTTTTCACAGAAAGTAAAACTGCGCAGTAGCCCCTGTGATGGGTAGTGTAGTGTGTGTGTGTGTGTGTGTGTGTGTGTGTGTGTGTGTGTGTGTGTGTGTGTGTGTGTGTGTGTGTGTGTGTGTGTGTGTGTGTGTGTGTGTGTGTGTGTGTGTGTGTGTGTGTGTGTGACTGTGTGTGTGTGTGTGTGTGACTGCATCCTTTATCAGAGTGGGACAAACAGTCCCCACAAAGATGGTAATATCCAAATTTTTGTCCTGTGGGGACAGGAAAGATCTTATAAACCACTGTGTGCTGTGCTAACCACTGTGTGTTTCTGACCACTGTGTGTTTCTGACCACTGTGTGTTGTGCTGTCACTGTGTGTTGCTGACCACTGAGTGTTTCTGACCACTGTGTGTTGTGCTGACCACTGTATTTCAGACCACTGTGTGTTTCTGACCACTGTGTTTCTGACCACTGTGTGTTTCTGACCACTGCGTGCTGTGCTGACCACTGTGTGTTTCTGACCACTGTGTGTTTCTGACCACTGTGTGCTGTGCTGACCACTGTGTGTTTCTGACCACTGTGTGCTGTGCTGACCACTGTGTGTTTCTGACCACTGTGTGTTTCTGACCACTGTGTGCTGTGCTGTAACCACTGTGTGTTTCTGACCACTGTGTGTTTCTGACCACTGTGTGTTGTGCTGACACTGTGTGTTGCTGACCACTGTGTGTTTCTGACCACTGTGTGCTGTGCTGACACTGTGTGTTGCTGACCACTGTGTGTTTCTGACCACTGTGTGCTGTGCTGACCACTGTGTATTTCTGACCACTGTGTGCTGACCACTGTGTGTTTCTGACCACTGTGTGCTGTGCTGACCACTGTGTGTTTCTGACCACTGTGTGTTTCTGACCACTGTGTGTTTCTGACCACTGTGTTTCTGACCACTGTGTGCTGTGCTGACCACTGTGTGTTCTGACCTCTGTGTGCCACTGTTTGTTTCTGACCACTGTGTGCTGTGCTAACCACTGTGTGTTTCTGACCACTGTGTGTTTCTGATCACTGTGTGTTTCTGACCACTGTGTGCTGTGCTGACCACTGTGTGTTTCTGACCACTGTGTGTTTCTGACCACTGTGTGTTTCTGACCACTGTGTGTTGTGCTGACACTGTGTGTTGCTGACCACTGTGTGTTTCTGACCACTGTGTGTTTCTGACCACTGTGTGCTGTGCTGACCACTGTGTGTTTCTGACCACTGTGTGTTTCTGACCACTGTGTGCTGTTCTGACCACTGTGTGTTTCTGACCACTGTGTGTTTCTGATCACTGTGTGTTTCTGACCACTGTGTTTCTGACCACTGTGTGCTGTGCTGACCACTGTGTGTTTCTGACCACTGTGTGTTTCTGATCACTGTGTGTTTCTGACCACTGTATGTTGTGCTGACACTGTGTGTTTCTGACCACTGTGTGTTTCTGACCACTGTGTGTTTCTGACCACTGTGTGCTGTGCTGACCACTGTATTTCTGACCACTGTGTGTTTCTGACCACTGTGTGCTGTGCTGACCACTGTGTGTTTCTGACCACTGTGTGCTGTGCTGACCACTGTGTGCTGTGCTGACCACTGTGTGTTTCTGACCACTGTGTGTGCTGACCACTGTGTGTTTCTGACCACTGTGTGTTTCTGACCACTGTGTGTTTCTGACCACTGTGTGCTGTGCTGACCACTGTGTGTTTCTGACCACTGTGTGTTTCTGACCACTGTGTGCTGTGCTGACCACTGTGTGTGTTTCTGACCACTGTGTGTTTCTGACCACTGTGTGCTGTGCTGACCACTGTGTGTTTCTGACCACTGTGTGTTTCTGACCACTGTGTGCTGTTCTGACCACTGTGTGTTTCTGACCACTGTGTGTTTCTGACCACTGTGTGTTTCTGACCACTGTGTTTCTGACCACTGTGTGCTGTGCTGACCACTGTGTGTTTCTGACCACTGTGTGTTTCTGATCACTGTGTGTTTCTGACCACTGTATGTTGTGCTGACACTGTGTGTTTCTGACCACTGTGTGTTTCTGACCACTGTGTGCTGTGCTGACCACTGTATTTCTGACCACTGTGTGTTTCTGACCACTGTGTGCTGTTCTGACCACTGTGTGTTTCTGACCACTGTGTGCTGTGCTGACCACTGTGTGTTTCTGACCACTGTGTAGTGCTGACCACTGTGTGTTTCTGACCACTGTGTGTTTCTGACCACTGTGTGTTTCTGACCACTGTGTGCTGTGCTGACCACTGTGTGTTTCTGACCACTGTGTGTTTCTGACCACTGTGTGTTTCTGACCACTGTGTTTCTGACCACTGAGTGTTTCTGACCACTGTGTGCTGTGCTGACCACTGTGTGTTGCTGACAACTGTGTGTTTCTGACCGCTGTGTGTTTCTGACCACTTTGTGCTGTGCTGACCACTGTGTGTTGTGCTGACCACTGTGTGTTTCTGACCACTGTTCTGTTTCTGACCACTGTGTGTTTCTGACCACTGTGTGCTGTTCTGACCACTTTGTGCTGTGCTGACCACTGTGTGTTTCTGACCACTGTGTGTTTCTGACCACTGTGTGCTGTGCTGACCACTGTGTGTTTCTGTCCACTGTGTGCTGTTCTGACCACTGTGTGCTGCTGACCACTGTGCTGCTGACCACTGTGTGTTTGACCACTGTGTGCTGTGCTGACGACTGTTTTTCTGACCACTGTGTGTTTCTGACCATTGTGTGCTGTGCTGACCAATGTGTGCTGTTCTGACCACTGTGTGCTGTGCTGACCACTGTGTGTTTCTGACCACTGTGTGTTTCTGACCACTGTGTGCTGTTCTGACCACTGTGTGCTGTGCTGACCACTGTGTGTTTCTGACCACTGTGTGTTTCTGACCACTGTGTGCTGTGCTGACCACTGTGTGTTTCTGACCACTGTGTGCTGTTCTGACCACTGTGTGTGCTGTGGTGCTGTGCTGACCACTGTGTGTTTCTGACCACTGTGCTGTGCTGACGACTGTGTTTCTGACCACTGTGTGTTTCTGACCATTGTGTGCTGTGCTGACCAATGTGTGCTTCTGACCACTGTGTGCTGTGCTGACCACTGTGTGTTTCTGACCACTGTGTGCTGTGCTGACGACTGTGTTTCTGACCACTGTGTGTTTCTGACCATTGTGCTGTGCTGACCACTGTGTTTCTGACCACTGTGTGCTGTACTGACCACTGTGTGCTGTGCTAACCACTGTGTGTTTCTGACCACTGTGTGTTTCTGACCACTGTGTGCTATGCTGACCACTGTGTGCTGTTCTGACCACTGTGTATGCTGACCACTGTGTGTTTCTGACCACTGTGTGCTGTGCTGAATACTGTGTGTTTCTGACCACTTTGTGCTGTGCTGACCACTGTTTCTGACCACTGTGTGTTTCTGACCACTGTGTGCTCTGCTGACCACTGTTTGCTGTGCTGACCACTGTGTGCTCTGCTGACCACTGTGTGCTCTGCTGACCACTCTGTGTTTCTGACCACTGTGTGCTCTGCTGACCACTGTGTGCTCTGCTGACCACTGTGTGCTGTGCTGACCACTGTGTGTTTCTGACCACTGTGTGTTTCTGACCACTTTGTGTTTCTGACCACTGTGTGTTTCTGACCACTTTGTGCTGTCCTGACCACTGTGTGTTTCTGACCACTGTGTGCTGTTCTGACCACTGTGTGTTTCTGACCACTGTGTGCTGTTCTGACCACTGTGCTGTGCTGACCACTGTTTCTGACCACTGTGTGTTTCTGACCACTTTGTTTCTGACCACTGTGTGTTTCTGACCACTGTGTGCTGACCACTGTGTGTTTCTGACCACTGTGTGTTTCTGACCACTGTGTGCTGTGCTGACCACTGTGTGTTTCTGACCACTGTGTGTTTCTGACCTCTGTGTGCTGTGCTGACCACTGTGTGCTGTTCTGACCACTGTGTGCTATGCTGACCACTGTGTGTTTCTGACCACTGTGTGCTGTGCTGACCACTGTGTGTTTCTGACCACTGTGTGCTGTGCTGACCACTGTGTGTTTCTGACCACTGTGTTGTGCTGACTACTGTGTGTTTCTGACCACTGTGTGTTTCTGACCACTGTGTGCTGTGGTGACCACTGTGTGTTTCTGACCACTGTGTGCTGTTCTGACCACTGTGTGTTTCTGACCACTGTGTGTTTCTGACCACTGTGTGCTGACCACTGTGTGTTTCTGACCACTGTGTGTTTCTGACCACTGTGTGCTGTTCTGACCACTGTGTGTTTCTGACCACTGTGTGCTGTTCTGACCACTGTGTGCTGTGCTGACCACTGTGTGTTTCTGACCACTTTGTGTTTCTGACCACTGTGTGTTTCTGACCACTGTGTGCTGTGCTGACCACTGTGTGTTTCTGACCACTGTGTGTTTCTGACCACTGTGTGCTGTGCTGACCACTGTGTGTTTCTGACCACTGTGTTGTGCTGACTACTGTGTGTTTCTGACCACTGTGTGTTTCTGACCTCTGTGTGCTGTGCTGACCACTGTGTGTTTCTGACCACTGTGTGCTGTTCTGACCACTGTGTGCTATGCTGACCACTGTGTGTTTCTGACCACTGTGTGCTGTGCTGACCACTGTGTGTTTCTGACCACTGTGTGTTTCTGACCACTGTGTGCTGTGCTGACCACTGTGTGTTTCTGACCACTGTGTTGTGCTGACTACTGTGTGTTTCTGACCACTGTGTGTTTCTGACCACTGTGTGCTGTGGTGACCACTGTGTGTTTCTGACCACTGTGTGCTGTTCTGACCACTGTGTGTTTCTGACCACTGTGTGTTTCTGACCACTGTGTGCTGTGCTGACCACTGTGTGTTTCTGACCACTGTGTGTTTC
>CM040910.1:52230205-52232705 GCA_023029165.1 Gobiocypris rarus
TGTGTGTGTGTGTGTGTGTGTGTGTGTGTGTGTGTGTGTGTGTGTGTGTGTGTGTGTGTGTGTGTGTGTGTGTGTGTGTGTGTGTGTGATGGGTAGGTTTAGCAGTGTGTGTGTGTGTGTGTGTGTGTGTGTGTGTGTGTGTGTGTGTGAGTGATGTGTGTGTGTGTGGGCAGGGCAGTGTGTGTGTGTGTGTGTGTGTGTGTGTGATGGGTAGGTTTAGGCAGTGTGTGTGTGTGTGTGTGTGTGTGTGTGTGTGTGTGTGTGTGTGTGTGTGTGTGTGATGGGTAGGTTTAGGCAGGGGCAGGGCAGTGTGTGTGTGTGTGTGTGTGTGTGTGTGTGTGTGTGTGTGTGTGTGTGTGTGTGTGTGTGTGTGTGTGTGTGTGTGTGTGTGTGTGTGTGTGTGTTGGATAAAATCATTGTCCGAATGGTGCATCGTGCATGTGTTTATATGTAATATTTAAATATGCTATTTCCATGCATAATTAGGAGAGTCAAATGATGAGGGGAAGAAGCGACATATCTGCTGAATATTCTCTAAAGCATTGAGTCCTGCGCTCGTTCCCACGCGGATCAGACCTGTGTGAAGGTGTACTGGTCATGTGTGTGTGTGTGTGTGTGTGTGTGTGTGTGTCGCGGGAGGGGTCAGAGAGAAGACGCTGCGCGCAGAAGAAGTGAGAGCCCGATGAACAGCAGCGACTCTCAGACGCGCAGGTGCGCAGAGGAGGATGGAGCTCGCGCGGATACTCGGAGTCACGGAGCTTCTCTTCTGCATCGCGCTCGTGTCAGAGGTCGCGTGTGAGGAGCGGACCGTGAGATATCAGATACACGAGGAGGTCCGACCGCCGATGGTCATCGCAACTCTAGCCGGCAATGTCACCTGGATCCCGGACAAAACGCGCACTTTCAGCGGCATCAGGTTTAAGCTCATGAGTCCGTCCACCGGCTCATTCATCCGCTTCAGGGAGAGCGACGGGAGGCTGACGGTGGAGGAGCGCGTCGACCGCGAGCGCATCTGCAAGCGCAACCCGCGCTGCGTAATCACTTTCGATGTCGCCTTCGTCTCCGCCGAGCAGTTCGAGCTCTTCCACGTCGAAGTGGAGGTGCTGGACGTGAACGACAACTCGCCGGAGTTCCCGCGATCCGAGTGCGCGGTGGAGATCTCCGAGAGCGCGGCGCTGGGGACGCGCGTCGCGCTGGACGCCGCGGAGGACGCGGACGTGGGCTCGAACTCTATCCAGAGCTACCACCTGAGCGAGAACCCTCACTTCAGCGTCGAAGTCATAACGCGAGTGGATGGGGTTAAATATGCAGAGCTGGTGCTCATTAAAGAGCTGGACCGGGAGTCCCGAGCGCTTTACACGCTGACGCTGGTGGCGGCGGACGGAGGGCATCCGGAGAAAACCGGTGCCACTAACGTCACCATCAGAGTGAAGGACTCCAACGACAACAGCCCGCTGTTTGAGCACAGCCATTACTCTGTGGACGTGCCGGAGGACACCCCCGCCCAGTCCCTCCTGCTGGACCTCAGCGCCGGGGACCCGGACGAGGGGCCGAACGGCCAGGTTGTGTATGAGTTTGGCAAACAGGTGACGACAAAGATCAGGCAACTGTTCAAACTGGATTACAAAACCGGGTTTTTAACATTGCAAAGCCCTGTGGATTATGAAGACGAGGCGGGGTATGAAATCGACGTGCAAGCCAGTGATCTAGGGCACAATCCGGTGCCGTCGCTCTGCAAAATCAGCATCAACATCATCGACGTGAACGACAACCCTCCGGAGATCATCATCACGTCCATCGCTCCGGTGAGCGAAGGGGTCGCGCAGGTCAGTGAAGCTACAGGGGTGGGCATCCTGCTGGCCCTGATCAGCACCAGAGACCCGGACGGGGGGGCGAACGGCCAGGTGAGCTGCACTCTGCACGGAGGACACGGGCACTTCCGGCTCAAGCGGGCATACGAGGGCAGCTACACCATCGTCACGAGGGCCGCTTTGGACCGGGAACAGATCGCGGAGTATAATCTGACGGTGGTGGCTGAGGACTTCGGCGAGCCGCCGTTACGCTCCGTGACTCATTACGATATCCAGCTCACCGATGTCAACGATAACGCCCCGGCCTTCAGCGCTAACACATACGAAGGCTTCATCGAGGAGAACCAGCCACCGGGCACCTACATCACCACGATTCTGGCCAGCGATCAGGACTCGGGATTGAACGGGGAAATAAGCTACGAGCTCTTCGACTCGGATACGAACCGCGTCTCCAGGTTTGCCATCATGAATCAGGCGGGGAACGTGTACGCCCTGCAGAGCTTCAACTACGAGGTCACGAAGAGGCTGGATCTGCGCGTGCAGGCCAGCGATAGAGGATGGCCGCAGCTTCACAGCAACGCCCTGCTCGTGGTCAATATAGTCGATCAGAACGACAACGCCCCGATTATAACTCACCCGCCGCTCAGCAACGGATCAGCCGAAGTCCAGCTGCCCCGAGACGCACCGCC
>CM040910.1:52237705-52255205 GCA_023029165.1 Gobiocypris rarus
ATTTTTCTTGGAATTCTAAGTTTACATCTCACAATGTTGACATTTTTCTTGAAATTCTAAGTTTACATCTTGAAATGTTGACATTTTTCTTGAAATTCTAAGTTTACATCTTGAAATGTTGACATTTTTCTTGAAATTCTAAGTTTACATCTCACAATGTTGACATTTTTCTTGAAATTCTAAGTTTACATCTTGAAATGTTGACATTTTTCTTGAAATTCTAAGTTTACATCTTGAAATGTTGACATTTTTCTTGAAATTCTAAGTTTACATCTTGAAATGTTGACATTTTTCTTGAAATTCTAAGTTTACATCTCACAATGTTGACATTTTTCTTGAAATTCTAAGTTTACATCTTGAAATGTTGACATTTTTCTTGAAATTCTAAGTTTGCATCTCACAATGTTGACATTTTTCTTGAAATTCTAAGTTTGCATCTCACAATGTTGACATTTTTCTTGAAATTCTAAATTTGTATCTAGAAATGTTGACATTTTTCTTGAAATTCTAAGTTTGCATCTCACAATGTTGACATTTTTCTTGAAATTCTAAATTTACATCTTGAAATGTTGACATTTTTCTTGGAATTCTAAGTTTGCATCTCACAATGTTGACATTTTTCTTGAAATTCTAAGTTTGCATCTAGAAATGTTGACATTTTTCTTGAAATTCTAAATTTGTATCTAGAAATGTTGACATTTTTCTTGAAATTCTAAGTTTGCATCTCACAATGTTGACATTTTTCTTGAAATTCTAAATTTACATCTGAATGTTGACATTTTTCTTGAAATTCTAAATTTGTATCTAGAAATGTTGACATTTTTCTTGAAATTCTAAGTTTGCATCTCACAATGTTGACATTTTTCTTGAAATTCTAAGTTTACATCTCACAATGTTGACATTTTTCTTGAAATTCTAAGTTTGCATCTCACAATGTTGACATTTTTCTTGAAATTCTTAGTTTGCATCTCACAATGTTGACATTTTTCTTGAAATTCTAAGTTTACATCTCACAATGTTGACATTTTTCTTGAAATTCTTAGTTTGCATCTCACAATGTTGACATTTTTCTTGAAATTCTTAGTTTGCATCTCACAATGTTGACATTTTTCTTGAAATTCTTAGTTTGCATCTCACAATGTTGACATTTTTCTTGAAATTCTAAATTTGTATCTCAGAAATGTTGACATTTTTCTTGAAATTCTTAGTTTGCATCTCACAATGTTGACATTTTTCTTGAAATTCTTAGTTTGCATCTCACAATGTTGACATTTTTCTTGAAATTCTTAGTTTGCATCTCACAATGTTGACATTTTTCTTGAAATTCTAGTTTGCATCTCACAATGTTGACATTTTTCTTGAAATTCTAAGTTTACATCTCACAATGTTGACATTTTTCTTGAAATTCTAGTTTGCATCTCACAATGTTGACATTTTTCTTGAAATTCTTAGTTTGCATCTCACAATGTTGACATTTTTCTTGAAATTCTAGTTTGCATCTCACAATGTTGACATTTTTCTTGAAATTCTTAGTTTGCATCTCACAATGTTGACATTTTTCTTGAAATTCTAGTTTGCATCTCACAATGTTGACATTTTTCTTGAAATTCTAAGTTTACATCTCACAATGTTGACATTTTTCTTGGAAATTCTAGGTTCACATCTCACAAGTGTTGACATTTTCTTGAAATTCTAAGTTTGTATCTAGAAATGTTGACATTTTTCTTGAAATTCTTAGTTTGCATCTCACAATGTTGACATTTTTCTTGAAATTCTAGTTTGCATCTCACAATGTTGACATTTTTTTGAAATTCTAAGTTTGCATCTTGAAATGTTGACATTTTTCTTGAAATTCTAAGTTTACATCTCACAATGTTGACATTTTTCTTGAAATTCTAAATTTGTATCTAGAAATGTTGACATTTTTTTGAAATTCTAAGTTTGCATCTTGAAATGTTGACATTTTTCTTGAAATTCTAGTTTGCATCTCACAATGTTGACATTTTTCTTGAAATTCTAGTTTGCATCTCACAATGTTGACATTTTTCTTGAAATTCTAAATTTGTATCTAGAAATGTTGACATTTTTCTTGAAATTCTAAGTTTACATCTCACAATGTTGACATTTTTATTGGAATTCTAAGTTTGCATTTTACAATGTTGACATTTTTCTTGAAATTCTAACAATTGAGCTGAAACGAGCTTCTGTTCAGGCTGAGCTGAATCGATCTGAATAATGTCCTCTGCAGAACTGCTTTAAAGCTGAACCTGAGTGTCTCATATTTGATGAGGATTCAACATTGATTCTGTTAGTCTCCTGTGTATCCCAGTGAAGCTGCTGTGAAACGATCTGTACTGTGTAAAGGCTGACTGGACTTGACCTGATGTGTAGTAATCAGTACGCAATGGTATTTTCCAGGTCTGTGGGCCTGTACCAGTGAATGCAGGATCCTGGGCCACTCAGACAGATGTTGGAGCCCGTCTGTCAGCAGAACCAGTGGCAGCATTAACACCAGACATCTCTCGACCTTCTCAAGGACGAGGAGCAGCTACGACACACAGACGGCCAGAAGCGTGGCCTTGCACAGCCTCACAGAAGATCAGCAGAGTCAGTACGATTACATTCACGTCTGCTCTCCGCAGTCACAGAAGAGACGAGATGCTGAGGATAGAGACGGACAAGTGTTCACACACGACAGTCCCGGGAGATTTACAGATACAGCCTGACACACTCACGCTCGTGCTGCTGTATATACTTTTATCTCTGGCTGCATTGATGTTTTGTATATAGAAAGTATATTTTTTAACAATATTACCTGTCATGGCATGTTTTGGATGATTTTAATGTGGTTGTGTTTGTCACTTTGGTCGCACTGTAACACACATCAAATGTCATTTTTTTAAAGCTACAAATGTTACCACTTTTATAATATTTACTTACACAAGTTGTTTCTTTCTATGAAATAAAAACATGAGAAATAAAACAAGTTATGATCAAATCTACAGTGTTTTGTATCCTTGATGAAACCTGTGAATACTATAAATGCAATTTATGATCTTAAAGTTCTGATGAATTGTTGCTTGATGAATGTCCAGAATGAGCTGAAATCCAAACTAAGAAGCTCAAATATGAGAGATTTCATTTGTGTCACGTTTTCATCAGTCTCATATACACCATCTGTGTTCAATGTTATTCTAACATGCAAAATAGTCATGAGAATAACTTTAGACTACTAGTGCACATAAATGAGATCAGATCTAACCCTAATAATGAAAAACATACAGTAAGTTGACGTTGGTGAATTTAATTTAAAAATGAAAGTCTCCATGGATTTACAGCAGGACCAGTAAAGTGAATTCAGCCCTGTTTTTGGCTGTCAATTTACATGAATTCATTTAAAAAGTCTGTCTCAACCATATGTTTTCTCAGGCCACAGAAAACCCCCAGAGAGGAATTCCAGTCTTGAGTTTCTCCGGGATCTTGTTTGTTTTCCCTGAATATTTCTTCTCTCTCGCCTACATGAGAGAAACTCGAGAGAAGCTGCAGAAACTCACAAAGCTTTGCTTTCAGTAGACGCAAGAACACCATGGAGGACACATCAGAAAAAGCTCCTGTTGAGGTAGAGGACGTGTCCTTTTATCCTTAAACATAGCTTCACATTATTACTCTTTTATTCTTGATGTATGTCTGTATGTGTCGTGAATAAGGCTTACAGTAGTTTGAAGCCTGGAGGGTTCGTGCGTCTCAGGAGGACAGCGGTCGTCGCCTTCACCGCTGGGGCCGTGCTGCTGCTGTTTGGAGGCATTGGAGCGTTTTACCTGTGGAAAGTCACAGAAAAAGAAGTAGGTAGAATCTCCTACACCAGGACAGCAGTCGAAACCATTTTTGCTCAAAATTAGTGCAAACTTCCAGGAATATGATGCAGCTCTCTACACTAAAATATGACTTTTGGAGTGTCTATCAAACAAAAAATTGAAGTTGAACTGCCTTAAAGTCAAACCAAAGCAAGTAATTCAAGGTGGAATGATAGAATTCACTACAAAGAAGCTGCTGTAATGATGCAAACATTTTACTATTTGTTCTTCTTGATGTGCAGCAAATTGTTCTGTGTTTTGGGTTTAATTTGCATGCATGCAATCATAGGGGGAATTCTGTAACACTGCTATATTTTTAATATTCTGCGTTGCATAATCGCCCAGCACACAATTTTGCCCATTGCGCTCTAGAACGGCATCCTGATGCAATAGTGCAGACGTGTCGATATTTAAAGCACACATGCAATGAGTTTGAGCCTGAAGTGAAAATATTTAAATAGCAGTTTGTCTCAGCAAAGTGTCAGGAGTGATCAATAAGGCGGGTTGTGTTTGCATTCGCAGCCATCAGTGTGCATTGATTTCAGTGCACCTCTGGAATCCCAAAAAAATCCAGCAGGTTAAAGATGGCAAACAAAGAGGTCTGTGTGCTGGGTTATAATCACGCAGTGTTAACAGCGCAAACAGATCAGCATGCATCGCTTCCCAACAGAGGCAGAAACGACCTGCAACAAATAATACAGGAATATTACGCTTTATATGGAAGAACGCACTGGGTTGCTTCAGGCAAAATCTGTTAAACGCATGTCACACATTAAATGTATTATTAGAACAATTATCATTTATTTAGCCAATAATTCACACAATTTGGAAGCATTTTCTCCTCCCTTTGACAGCTGTACATGACGATATGAGTTTTGTATGCTGGTGTCGACAGGCGAACTACAGCAGGAACATCGATATAAAGATGACAGAAGATTACTCCGACGCTAGAGACGGGAAAATTGTGGAGGTTCAAGACTTTAAAGCAGTGAGTGGCACACAATAAACCTGTTCATCTTATTTCAGAGCAATTCATGAAATAACGGCACTCTTTTTCACAGGGAATTACAGCAGTCAAGTTTCCTGGAAAAGAGAAGTGTTACATCAAATCACAAGTCAGATCTGAACTTTCTGAGGTGAGAGATGCCATTATGTGTCCTATATACCTTTCATATTAATATAATTAACTACAGTATAAAAGCCACCCGTTTCTCTGCGTATTTAGAGGTTATTTCGACAGTATCACTTTGATGAAATTGATGTCTAAAAATATATTCCTGCAGAAATGAATCTACGTTCATAATGTTTCATAAATCGACAGTTACATGAAAATGTATACACGTAAACTTGATTAAATCAGCATAAGAACCTTGAGCTTAATGAAAGGTAATGATGTTATTATAAATAAACAGCTGAAGTGTGTAATTTAGACACCATTGGCTCACTTCAAGAATCTGCCATAACGCCCACAACCTTTCGTCACGCCCACAACCTTTCGACACACCCACAACCTTTCGACACACCCACAACCTTTCGACACGCCTACAAACTTTTCACACGCCCCCTACCTTCGACACACCCACAACCTTTCGACACGCCTACAACCTTCGTCATACCCACAACCTTTCGACACGCCTACAACCTTTCACACGCCCACAACCTTCGACACACCAACAACCTTTCGTCACACCCACAACCTTTCGTCACACCCACAACCTTTCGTCACACCCACAACCTTTCGACACGCCCACAACCTTTCGACACACCCACAACCTTTCGACACGCCTACAACCTTTCGTCACGCCCACAACCTTTCGTCACACCCACAACCTTTCGTCATACCCACAACCTTTCGACACGCCTACAACCTTTCGACACACCCACAACCTTTCGACACACCCACAACCTTTCGACACGCCCACAACCTTTCGTCATACCCACAACCTTTCGACACGCCTACAACCTTTCGTCACGCCCACAACCTTTCGTCACACCCACAACCTTTCGACACGCCCACAACCTTTCGACACACCCACAACCTTTCGTCACACCCACAACCTTTCGACACACCAACAACCTTTCGTCACGCCCACAACCTTTCGTCACACCCACAACCTTTCGACACACCAACAACCTTTCGTCACGCCCACAACCTTTCGTCACACCCACAACCTTTCGTCACACCCACAACCTTTCGTCACACCCACAACCTTTCGTCACACCCACAACCTTTCGTCATACCCACAACCTTTCGTCACACCCACAACCTTTCGACACGCCCACAACCTCTCGACACACCAACAACCTTCGACACACCCACAACCTTTCACACCCACAACCTTTCGTCATACCCACAACCTTTCGACACGCCCACAACCTTTCGACACGCCTACAACCTTTCGACACGCCCACAACCTTTCGACACGCCCACAACCTTTCGACACGCCTACAACCTTTCGTCATACCCACAACCTTTCGACACACCCACAACCTTTCGACACGCCCACAACCTTTCGTCATACCCACAACCTTTCGACACGCCCACAACCTTTCGACACGCCTACAACCTTTCGACACGCCCACAACCTTTCGACACGCCCACAACCTTTCGACACGCCAACAACCTTTCGACACGCCAACAACCTTTCGACACGCCTACAACCTTTCGACACGCCCACAACCTTTCGAAACGCCCACAACCTTTCGACACGCCCACAACCTCTCGACACACCCACAACCTTTCGACACGCCCACAACCTTCGACACGCCTACAACCTTTCGACACGCCTACAACCTTCGACACGCCCACAACCTTTCGACACGCCTACAACCTTCGACACGCCCACAACCTTTCGACACGCCCACAACCTTTACACGCCTACAACCTTCGACACGCCCACAACCTTCGACACGCCCACAACCTTTCGTCATACCCACAACCTTTCGACACGCCCACAACCTTTCGACACGCCCACAACCTTTCGACACGCCCACAACCTTTCGACACACCCACAACCTTTCGACACGCCTACAACCTTTCGACACGCCTACAACCTTCGACACGCCTACAACCTTTCGACACGCCTACAACCTTTCGACACGCCCACAACCTTTCGACACGCCTACAACCTTTCGACACGCCTACAACCTTTCGACACGCCCCCAACCTTTAGACACGCCCCAACCTTCGACACGCCCACAACCTTCGACACGCCCACAACCTTTCACCCACAACCTTTCGACATGCCTACAACCTTTCGACACGCCCCTACCTTCGACACACCAACAACCTTTCGACACGCCCACAACCTTTCGACACGCCCACAACCTTTCGACACGCCCACAACCTTTCGTCACACCCACAACCTTTCGACACGCCTACAACCTTTCGACACGCCCACAACCTTTCGTCACACCCACAACCTTCGACACGCCTACAACCTTCGACACGCCCACAACCTTTCGACACGCCCCAACCTTTCGACACGCCCACAACCTTTCGACACGCCCACAACCTTTCGTCACGCCCACAACCTTCGACACGCCTACAACCTTCGACACGCCCCTACCTTCGACACACCAACAACCTTTCGACACGCCCACTACCTTCGACACACCCACAACCTTCGTCACACCCACAACATTTCGACACGCCTACAACCTTTCGACACGCCCCTACCTTTCGACACACCAACAACCTTTGACACGCCCACTACCTTCGACACGCCCACAACCTTCGTCACACCCACAACATTTCGACACGCCTACAACCTTTCTACACGCCCCAACCTTTCGACACGCCCACAACCTTTCGACACGCCCCAACCTTTCGACACGCCCCAACCTTTCGACACGCCCACAACCTTCGACACGCCCCAACCTTTCGACACGCCCCTACCTTACGACACACCAACAACCTTTCGACACGCCTACAACCTTTCGACACGCCCACAACCTTTCGACACGCCCCAACCTTTCGACACGCCCCTACCTTTCGACACACCAACAACCTTTCGACACGCCCCAACCTTTCGACACGCCCACAGATTATTGTTATAAACACGAGCCGCGTCTGAAAGGTAAAAGGAGGTGTTGCTGTCATTTATAATAATATCTTCAGTATGACTCAGAAGTCTAGTTTCAAATATAATTCCTTTGAAGTTTTGGTGCTTTATGTAAGGTCTACTGCAGTCAGCCGGATCCAGGCCGTATAAAGATCAGACGGTGGACCTGCACCCAGATGTGACCAACACATGACCCTGAAGTGTCTGCAGAGACCGTGTCATTTAGACTCCCCTTAAGCTTTATGGGGGTAATATTGTAGCTTTATTCCAAACAAATATATTGTTATCCACAAATAAATGTAAATCGATTCACCTAAAATTTATAATTTCACAAATCAATAAAATGAGATCCACAAATAAATGGAGTTTCACAAAAATGAATTAGATTCACAAATAAATACAATGACATTTGTGAATAACAAAAATCCACACATATATTTTTATGTCACAAACACACAACTCTGCCTTGCATAAGTTGCATTCATTTGTGAATCGCTTCCTGTGCATTTGTGGATCGCAGCACAGCATGTGGATTTTGAAACATTTCTAGCGCCTAGACTCAATCGAATCCACAAATACTTAGACTCCACCCACCGTCTATTTAAGCCAATCAGATAACGGCCATATCGTGCTGACCAATCGTAGCACGTTCTCGCTTCAACCAATCACGCTTTGGCTTACTAACAGGGCGGAACAGAGTGACATCGAACTTGTTACCAGTCTAATAATAATTACCAGTCTGTTTGTTACCAGTCTAATAATAATTACCAGTCTGTTTGTTACCAGTCTAATAATAATTACCAGTCTGTTTGTTACCAGTCTAATAATAATTACCAGTCTTTTGAAGTTGAAGATGCCACTTTAGGAGATGCCGCTGCAGTGACCGCTGGCTGCTGGAGAAGCCACAATTTCAGCTTATCTGATTTAATACCAAAATTGTGCAGCACATCAGAAACTAGCTTCTGTATTAACTGAATAACAGTTTAGATGCACATTTAATAACATTTCAAATTCATATTTAATAAACAGCATTTTCTATGAAGGCATTATTTTATCGTCACTGAAACATGAAGGTGATATTGACACTTTTTGATATATATATATATATACGTATATATGTATATATGTATACACATACACAGAACAATTTCAGCTTTCTCTGATTTAATGCAGTACCAGAAACTTCATTACAACTTTATTAAAACAATTTATGATAAATTGCTTACACATGATTGGAGACCGACTATGGTAACTAGCTTATATAATGTTGTTTTGTTGAAATGCAGTTTATATAAAATAAAAAAATTGCTATTATATCAAAATATATATCCAGCGGCATGTGCTGTCGAAGAAAGTCGCTGGTCGCTGGAGATGCCGCAGCACTGACATCTCCCGTGAACGCCCATGGCCAAAACGTGATTGGTTGAAGCGAACGCATACGATTGGTCAGCACGATATGGCGTTATCTGATTGGCTTAAGTAGACGGTGGGTGGAGTCTACGTATTTGTGGATTCGTTTGAGTCTAGACGCTAGAAATGTTTCAAAATCCACATGCTGTGCTGCGATCCACAAATGCACAGGAAGCGATTCACAAATGAATGCAACTTATGCAAGGCAGAGTTGTGTGTTTGTGACATAAAATATATGTGTGGATTTTTGTTATTCACAAATGTCATTGTATTTATTTGTGAATCTAATTCATTTTTGAAACTCCTGCATTTATTTGTGGATCTCATTCTATTGATTTGTGAAATTATAAATTATTTGTGAATCAATTTACATTTATTTGTGGATAACAATATATTTGTTTGGAATAAAGCTACAATATTACCCCCATAAAGCTGCCTCATCGACACGGCATCCGACAGGATGACTGATTGTTTGAATAGTCCTAGTTAATAATTCTTTAATCGATACATCATCCACAATAAACCCGTCTCCGGCGTGTTGCCTCAGATCTTTCGAATATTCAGATCGATTATGACCTCTGACCTTTAAAATTGCCAGAATAATAATAATACGCTGTTTGTTAATAGGCCGGAGGAGAACTGCCCCGACTGAGCCTGGTTTCTCCCAAGGTTTATTTTTCTCCATTAGGTCTCCTGATGGGGTTTGGGTTTCCTTGCCACTGTCGCCTCTGGCTTGGCTTGCTCAGTTGGGGAAAAACTATTTTTCAAATATATTTCAAAATAAATCTAATTATTAAACTAAATTAACCATATAGACCAAATTACTGATCTAATTACTGATCTAAAGCCCACATTGTTACTGTATGATAATCGAAATATATTCTGTTGCATTATTTTTCTGTTTAACACTGTGAAGCTGCTTTGAGACAATCTGCATTGTTAAAAGCGCTATATAAATAAAGTTGACTTGACTACCCCTTTCGACACGCCCTCTACCTTTAGACACGCCCACAACCTTTCGACACGCCCACAACCTTTCGACACACCCACAACCCCTTTCGACACACCCACAACCTTTCGACACGCCCACAACCTTTCGACACGCCCACTACCTCACTACCACTATATACATATATACTTTTAAGCCTGGAAGAGGCAGAAGTTTTAGTTTTCAGTGTTGAATCCTCAGTTTTAATTTCCAATAGGAGGAAGACACTGTGGCTGTAAAATCTGATGTGGCGTCTATGGTATGGATTGCATCTGAAGAACCGCTGAAGGACAACAGTTTTCTGAGCCCTGAGATACTGAGATTCTGTGGAGATCTTCCCATTTACTGGCATCATCCTGCAAACTCCAGAGGTACTTCATATTTCTACTAAATAAACCTGCAATGCATAGTTTTGTACGAGCCATGAAATGTCATTAATCAGGCCAATAGATTGATCCCAGTTGGGATATTTAATGCAGTTACACGGTGACCGTGACATCGCTTTTTAATGCTGCTTATCTTCATTCTCAATCTCTGCTGGCTGTTTCTGAAGCTTTGAGGAAGAGGAGAAGTGTGACGCGAGTGAGACGGCAGAATACGGGTGGATTAAACCGACAACAGGCGATACGTCGAACCTCCACAAGTTCAGTCAGAGAGGACGAACGGCCCACGGGGCCCGAGTTCAACCCTGAGAACCCTTATCACGTGAGCAATGGCTTAGTGTCTTCAACACTGATAATAATCATAAATGTGTGTTGAGCTTCAAATCCTCATATGAGAATGATTAGTGAAGGATCATGTGACACTGAAGACTGGAGTAATGATGATAAATTCAGAACGGGTGCCATGCTCACCATCTATTTAATCTCCTCTCTCCAGCAGAATCAGGAGGGATCGGAAGGACACATGGTATTCGATCCCATGTTGGACCACCGTGGGATCTGCTGTACCGAATGCCATCGCAGTCACACCCACTGTGAGCGGGTGTGTGAGCCACTCGGCGGATACATGCCGTGGCCCTACAACTACCGAGGCTGCCGGCCGGTCTGCAGGGTCATCATGCCCTGCCGCTGGTGGGTGGCTCGTGTGATGGGTGTCGTGTGAGGCCGTGTGAGCTAGAATGAGGTATTTTCAACCAAAATAAGTGACTCAGAGCTCCAATGTAACCAACAAACGTCAGACTTGGATGTGTTTTAATATACAGTACAAATAAACATATAACTAGCACTAGATGAGAATATGTCGTTTTGAATAACAGAATATTAAAAGATGCTTTTTGAATGAACTAAGAAGGGTCAGTTAACAACTGCTTCTACAGTATTTATTAATCTTAGTGAATGTTAATTTCTACATCTGTTACCAGTAGTTAATGCACTGTAAACATATGTATTAACTTACATTAAGAAAGATGAATAAATGCATTGGATTAACTAATGTTAAATAATGTAAAATACGCCTCCAGGCAATTAACAAGTTCTCAAACTAATATCGTCTGGTTTTAAGAGTTGCAACCTAATTTTACAAAATCCTCTGTGTGGCATTAATAACTCATTAAGCTTAGGCTTGGTTTGCTATGAAATAAGATAACACGACAGTAATCGTTCAGCTAATCCATGAATGAACCCACTGAGATATTAAATGGTGTGTACTGTATGAGAAACACCTTCGAGCTCAAAGGGTTTCGGTGTATCTAACTTCACTCACGCACTGATTTCAGGTTTGAAATCTGGGGAGCATTAGCAAATAAAAAAATGTATGGTGTAAAAGCATAAATACATGCATTGATCGTGTCATGTTTTGTACAGATGGCCGCTCAAACTGTGATGCTGATGATAATTTGTGATGAACATGTATTAAAGCGATACATTTTCCCTCTCACGGACCCGCAGAAATCTCTCTCATCATCTTAAACTAACATGAGTTCTGTGCTACAGTTGCTGAAAAAGTCATCTAAATAAAATATGATATTTCAAATGTAAAAACAACCTTATCCAGTTCAATAATTTGAAGGCTGTCTAGTCTCTGTCTTCATTTATTTATTTATTATTCATTATTTATTGTTGTTCCTGCAAACAGGAAGTTCCAAAAGCAGCAGGAGCGATTTCGATTTAATGATGTATAAAGCCCATTTCAAAGAGCTTTCTGCCCGGACGCGATCACACTAACCAGGAGGAATCCTCCGTTGATGCTTCAGTCACCAGCGTCGTCTCAGTGGGGAAACATGAGCCGCTCTACAGGAAACCAAATTGACTTTGGCATGTAGTGTCTGAGAATGTCCATGTCAGAAGTGAACAAACTCACACTGCCTTCAGCAAATGTTCAGATATTTTAGCATTATGCTTAGACAGGAGATTTTTTTCTCAAAGGGGTTGAGGTTTATGCGCAGCTCTATGTTTTATGCACTAACGGATATTTTGAGAAGTGCATTGATTTTCTCCTTGTGACAGGTTCATGACCTATTCAGAGTCAGAGTTGTTGACGAATGCTGACGCCTAACCAGTGCATGGTGGAAAATATAATATATAGGCCTACAGTATATGAGATATAGGCTATAGAATTGAAATAAGTGTGGTGGAATGATGATTAAAGTTCTATTATTATAAAAATTCAGAGCGTCAAAATGTTGAGCTGTTAGACTTTATGCAAATATGAAGCGGAAAGCGTGGACGGACCGCCTCTGCTTTGGAGTGTGTCTGTAGTGAGTGTGTTTAATTATCTTTTTTTAACACACAGGGAATATAATCATCACAGATACACGTGATTACAGTCAGAAAGAGGCAAGCTTTGTTTCCTTAGTAAAAATATGCTGACAATCTTATAATCACAATGAACGTGTCCAAACTGCAATTTTTAACATATACATAACAACTGCAAAGCCTGATATACGCACTAAATCCAGTATAAACTCTGGTACAACCTGCATATTTCTAAACACTAAAGACAGACGTCACTACCTGAACCTCACAGCGATTGAATGCCGCCTGCGTTTGGACAAACCTGAACCAACAGCGAAACCTTCTGCAGGTTACATCAATACGTCATTGAATCATTATTGCAAATGATATGTTCACTGTCAGAGCAGCCGTCTGCTCTCTGATGCGAACACTCCTCGCTTCATTCAGGAGCGAAACACCACTACTCTAAAGTTACCCTGATATACACTCACCTAAAGGATTATTAGGAGCACACACTAATACTGTGTTTGACCCTTTCGCCTTCAGAACTGCCTTAATTCTACGTGGCATTGGTTCAACAAGGTGCTGAAAGCATTCTTTAGAAATGTTGGCCCATATTGATAGGATAGCATCTTGCAGTTGATGGAGATTTGTGGGATGCACATCCAGGGCACGAAGCTCCCGTTCCACCACATCCCAAAGATGCTCTATTGGGTTGAGATCTGGTGACTGTGGGGGCCATTTTAGTTCAGTGAACTCATTGTCATGTTCAAGAAACCAATTTGAAATGATTGGAGCTTTGTGACATGGAGCATTATCCTGCTGGAAGTAGCCATCAGAGGATGGGCACATGGTGGTCATAAAGGGATGGACATGGTCAGAAACAATGCTCAGGTAGGCCGTGGCATTTAAACCATGCCCAATTGGCACTAAGGGGCCTAAAGTGTGCCAAGAAAACATCCCCCACACCATTACACCACCACCACCAGCCTGCACAGTGAAAACACCCCCCACACCATTACACCACCACCACCACCAGCCTGCACAGTGAAAACATCCCCACACCATTACACCACCTCCACCAGCCTGCACAGTGAAAACACCCCCACACCATTACACCACCTCCACCAGCCTGCACAGTGAAAACACCCCACACCATTACACCACCTCCACCAGCCTGCACAGTGAAAACACCCCACACCATTACACCACCACCACCAGCCTGCACAGTGAAAACATCCCCACACCATTACACCACCACCACCAGCCTGCACAGTGAAAACATCCCCACACCATTACACCACCACCACCAGCCTGCACAGTGAAAACACCCCACACCATTACACCACCACCAATTAGCCTGCACAGTGGGAACATCCCCACACCATTACACCACCACCACCAGCCTGCACAGTGAAAACATCCCCACACCATTACACCACCACCACCAGCCTGCACAGTGAAAACATCCCCACACCATTACACCACCACCACCAGCCTGCACAGTGAAAACATCCCCACACCATTACACCACCACCAGCCTGCACAGTGGAAACATCCCCACACCATTACACCACCACCACCAGCCTGCACAGTGAAAACATCCCCACACCATTACACCACCACCACCAGCCTGCACAGTGGTAACATCCCCACACCATTACACCACCACCAGCCTGCACAGTGAAAACATCCCCACACCATTACACCACCACCACCAGCCTGCACAGTGGGAACATCCCCACACCATTACACCACCTCCACCAGCCTGCACAGTGAAAACACCCCACACCATTACACCACCACCACCAGCCTGCACAGTGGGAACATCCCCACACCATTACACCACCACCACCAGCCTGCACAGTGAAAACATCCCCACACCATTACACCACCACCACCAGCCTGCACAGTGAAAACATCCCCACACCATTACACCACCACCACCAGCCTGCACAGTGAAAACATC
The DNA here is from genome assembly GCA_023029165.1 of Gobiocypris rarus. Classification (NCBI taxonomy): domain Eukaryota; kingdom Metazoa; phylum Chordata; class Actinopteri; order Cypriniformes; family Gobionidae; genus Gobiocypris; species Gobiocypris rarus. The sequence continues at coordinate 52,252,666 of CM040910.1, forward strand.
CCCCACCATTACACCACCACCAGCCTGCACAATGGGGACATCCCCACACCATTACACCACCACCACCAGCCTGCACAGTGGAAACATCCCCACACCATTACACCACCACCACCAGCCTGCACAGTGAAAACATCCCCACACCATTACACCACCACCACCAGCCTGCACAGTGAAAACATCCCCACCATTACACCACCACCACCAGCCTGCACAGTGAAAACATCCCCACACCATTACACCACCACCACCAGCCTGCACAGTGGGAACATCCCCACACCATTACACCACCACCACCAGCCTGCACAGTGAAAACATCCCCCCACCATTACACCACCACCACCAGCCTGCACAGTGGTAACATCCCCACACCATTACACCACCACCACCAGCCTGCACAGTGAAAACATCCCTAACACCATTACACCACCACCAGCCTGCACAGTGAACATCCCCACACCATTACACCACCTCCACCAGCCTGCACAGTGAAAACACCCCCACACCATTACACCACCACCAGCCTGCACAGTGAACATCCCCACACCATTACACCACCACCACCAGCCTGCACAGTGAAAACATCCCCACACCATTACACCACCACCACCAGCCTGCACAGTGAAAACATCCCCACACCATTACACCACCACCACCAGCCTGCACAGTGAAAACATCCCCACCATTACACCACCACCACCAGCCTGCACAGTGGGGACATCCCCACACCATTACACCACCACCACCAGCCTGCACAGTGGAAACATCCCCACACCATTACACCACCACCCCAGCCTGCACAGTGAAAACATCCCCACACCATTACACCACCACCACCAGCCTGCACAGTGAAAACATCCCCACACCATTACACCACCACCACCAGCCTGCACAGTGAAAACATCCCCCCACCATTACACCACCACCACCAGCCTGCACAGTGAAAACATCCCCACACCATTACACCACCACCACCAGCCTGCACAGTGGGAACATCCCCACACCATTACACCACCACCACCAGCCTGCACAGTGAAAACATCCCCACCATTACACCACCACCACCAGCCTGCACAGTGGTAACATCCCCACACCATTACACCACCACCACCAGCCTGCACAGTGAAACATCCCCACACCATTACACCACCACCACCAGCCTGCACAGTGGGAACATCCCCACACCATTACACCACCACCACCAGCCTGCACAGTGGTAACATCCCCACACCATTACACCACCACCACCAGCCTGCACAGTGAAAACATCCCCACACCATTACACCACCACCACCAGCCTGCACAGTGAAAACATCCCCACACCATTACACCACCACCACCACCAGCCTGCACAGTGAAAACATCCCCACACCATTACACCACCACCACCAGCCTGCACAGTGAAAACATCCCCACACCATTACACCACCTCCACCAGCCTGCACAGTGAAAACATCCCCACACCATTACACCACCACCACCAGCCTGCACAGTGAAAACACCCCCACACCATTACACCACCACCACCAGCCTGCACAGTGAAAAACATCCCCACACCATTACACCTCCACCAGCCTGCACAGTGAAAACATCCCCACACCATTACACCTCCACCAGCCTGCACAGTGGTAACAAGGCATGATGGATCCATGTTCTCATTCTGTTTACGCCAAATTCTGACTCTACCATCTGAATGTCTCAACAGAAATCGAGACTCATCAGACCAGGCAACATTTTTCCAGTCTTCAACTGTCCAATTTTGGTGAGCTCGTGCAAATTGTAGCCTCTTTTTCCAATTTGTAGTGGAGATGAGTGGTACCCGGTGGGGTCTTCTGCTGTTGTAGCCCATCCGCCTCAAGGTTGTGTGTGTTGTGGCTTCACAAATGCTTTGCTGCATACCTCGGTTGTAACGAGTGGTTATTTCAGTCAAAGTTGCTCTTCTATCAGCTTGAATCAGTCGCCCATTCTCCTCTGACCTCTAGCATCAACAAGGATTTTCTCCCACAGGACTGCCGCATACTGGATGTGTTTCCTTTTCACACCATTCTTTGTAAACCCTAGAAATGGTTGTATGTGAAAATCCCAGTAACTGAGCAGATTGTGAAATACTCAGACCGGCCCGTCTGGCACCAACAACCATGCCACGCTCAAAATGTCTTAAATCCCCTTTCTTTCCCATTCTGACATTCAGTTTGGAGTTCAGGAGATTGTCTTGACCAGGACCACACCCCTAAATGCACTGAAGCAACTGCCATGTGATTGGTTGATTAGATAATTGCATTATTGAACAGGTGTTCCTAATAATCCTTTAGGTGAGTGTAGCCGTCATCAACACTCTAATCTCATAATGAAATAATCTACTCTCATATCAATGTTCATGTACATTTATTAATAAGCAGAATCAGTGCATGAGCCCTGATATGCATATGATCCCTTACATATATGTCTAGCATGTGTAGTCTCTCTGAATGAAGATGAGGATATTATCATCTCGGGATGGAATGAGAAATCCGCCCTGCGTTTCACCGGCCAGAGATGATTAC